>JAODLD010000056.1:5704937-5715104 GCA_026781065.1 Mormyrops boulengeri | reverse complement strand
TCCCCAAACGAGCTTGATGGGCCGAATGGCCTCCTCTCGTTTGTAAATTTCTTATGTTCTTATGTTCTTATGTATTACTGTGATGCTTGACAGAGATAACAATTATGGGAGATGGACACAGCCCTTTGGCGAGAACCTCCACCACTAACCAGTCAGACAAACAGCTATCTTCACCACCATATGGAGGCTTGGTGTAACACATGTGAAATGGCTCAGGAGACCTGTGTTAAAATTCAAGGCGCCTGCCTTCAACCTCTTAGTTATTCAACTTTACATTATATTTTACAGTATATTTGTTTTCCTTCCTGTAAACTACTGTGTTTAACGCAGGCGAGAATCGCAATCCAGATTTATGATGTGCAGTGAGCTTAGCTGTTCACTCAGATGTATGAGCCAGTGACTCAAGCTAATCCTGATTAATTTCCAGCAGGATTAAATACCCCCAGGGATAATGCGGGTTAATCAGCCTTTCTTCTTGTGGGATCCATTGATCAGCGTAGTGGGAAATATTTGGAGGACATCTGCATCCACTCAGAGCTCAGCGTGCTCAAGCATTCTTTCTTAAATGCACTCTGCTACCAAGACCTGCAGATCTGCAGTGTTGCTTCATATAGCCTGTCAGTGTAGAATGTTGTGGATTTTTCAGGTAAAATATTAATAAGCCACAGTTATTGCCAAACACTTAGGGGCAAGTTTGTTATGCAAAGCATAGAAAGTTCAGAAAATATCCAAAACATTAGGATGTCGATGTCATAAGTGATTTCAGTGCACATCCCAAGATATCTCAGCATCTGTTCTCCAGCTTCTGCAGTCTAAGATGAATGGTAGCATAAAAATATGTTTTTCAAAAATTTGACAAGTTTGTTCTTTCTGTTTCATCTGCAGCTAAATGATGGCAGATAATTAGATGGGAGAAGGGAAGCTCTTTAAGGAGATTGGAAATAATTCTGCAACCATTAAACAATGTTCAGTTTTTGAGTAATGTAACATTACAGTTGTCTAATTTTTATAGTTATATAATCAAATTGATTTTTTACAGCTCTTACATTGATGTGAGATGATGTGAAATTGACAAATGTTTTGTGTTCTTATGGATTTTTAAATAATAATTCAATTACTCAACATATCTAAATCATTCTGTAATGCAAATATCAAAATAGTCTTACGATTAGGTTCATTTTGATGAATCCTTGACCTGCTCTCCAGAGTCCAATGTTTTTAACAAGGTGTGAAGATAAAAAATATGAACATAATGCAACACCATGTTCTCACAACTGACTGGCTCGACATTTACTGGTTTGCTACACAATCATGAGCATAGCGGACATTTTAATCCATCTTCAGGCCAGGCCTGACTGCAAACTTCTGTAAAAGTTTGGATATAAAACGCCATATGTGGAAATACGGAGTCACGGAATCATGCTTTAAATGTACGCGTAATTGCATTAAGTCTATATTTTATAGATGTTTTATAGGCTTCAATCTTTCTTTCAGAGCAAGATGCTTTCATATATGTAGATGCCAGGTGAAACAATTAGTGAGTAAAAATTGGATTTGGGTGTGCAGTGATACAGCGTTCTGCATCAGGGAATTTTAGGAAACATTTCTGATCTCGGTATGCATTCTTCAGCTCCTATCTGCTCTGCTCTCTATAGCCAGCTGAAGTCTTGTTGGTGAACATACCTACTGAAACAGCAACTGAAAGGCTGTCACCATCAAACGACCCTCAGAAAGCAAAGATGTGTTGGGGAGCAAAGTGCTTTTAAAATTCATAACATGCTGATGGGAACTGGCATTCGTCATCTTGAGGGCCGGTAGTGTTTGATATACGCAAAAGCCACATTCTCCAAGTCGAGTCATGACATTCGGAGCCATAGCCAGAAAATATCATGTCCTTATAAGCACTCCTGCCCAAAGTCATGGGAAGTACATGTATGTGTGTTTCAGTTACACGTGTGTAGGTGTGTAAGCAGGAAGTTTCCATCCACTTTTGCCCCATTACTCTTTCAAAAAGGCGATTTGCAGCCTGTGGCTGTGGTCCAGCCTCTCTTTCTCCAGACCCTGAACCCAGCGCTAACCGCAAAACCTTCAGCCATGTCTTCCAAGCACACGGAGCAGAAGAAAAACAAGGCCGAATCTTTGCTCCATTTTATGATTTTGCCTGCCAGCGTAAATAAGGCCCGGCTGTAGCTGGAAAAGCGCTTCTTTAGGTCGGATGATACGTGCAATCTCATTGTTTTCTCGGGAGCAATTGTTACTGACCTAAAATGCTCATCCGCTGTCCCTTGTGGGTTTGATCTGACGTGGGGTCAGTAACACCGATCTCTAAGATGGATCTATCGAGAGATGAGAAGGAGAATTGGACCCTTGCTGTTGCTACCAGAATTATCCTGGCGGTCCTGTTTAAGCCATTCGCTTTCACCTCCTCCCAGCTCGGTCTTTCTGACATTAAGCTCATCTGTTTCTAATCCCGGCCAGTAAACGTTCAGAAAGAAAACTTCAGTCTACAGCATGAAGAATGAGGACCAATCAGAAGCACCGTATCTTTCGTTGTAAGTTAGGAGTAAATGCTTTTGCAGCCGCTTTTCAGTCAGTTACTGAAGTGGATCATTTCATAATGATCGCTGTCCATTGAGAATGCATTTTACCTCCTATTTATAACTATCATTTAAATCGGTTTTACTCCAGGTACTCCAGTCTCCTTCTGCAGTCCAAAACATGCAATTAGGCTAATTGATAGAGTATAATGATCATATAAACACAGATTGTTTTATTATTTGACAAATAATTCAAACAGCGGTATTTGTGAGTCTAACTCAATGAATTTACTCACCTATCTTCACAGAGACTGTAAAACATTCTCATTCTGTTCTAATGGTTGTTCCTTGAGACCACCATTTTCTCTCTCTTTTTAATCAGGACATGCAAGATGACAGGACGATCTCTTCCTTTCATAAGGCAAAGTGTCCAGCATTACCACCTCCACTGCCAATACTAATACATTTAAGCAGAAATACCACTGGCCGGAATTTCTCTGGAGTTCTGGAACCTTCCATGTCTCTGGAGACCACCAGAGTGGAGACGCTCTGCATGAAGATGTGTGGATTGCAGGAGGGGAAGTGGCTGTACTGGGGCTGGAAAGTGTGTGTGTGTGTGATGGGGGGTAATCAGCTCTTAACTACCTAACATTTCATATTCTGTGTTCACCTCCCCCCATACTTACCCCTGGGCGTTCCTCCTGGGGGGGCGGGGCGGGGGAAATGGGGGGCACCACACACGGCTGCTTCCGTTTCACTTCTGCAGATGTCTCCTTGTCCCCCCATGCCATTAAAGCTCAACAGAGGCACGGAAACAGAGGTATCCTGGTGAGGGGGGGGTGAATGAAACATTAACTTCAAATATCCATTAAACATAAAAACCCCAAAGACATCAGACTGAAATGTATCCTATCAGTCTCCACTTGGGGAGTCCAATGTTCCATTCATGACTGGCTTTTGGCTTCATGCATCTACAAGCACACAAGACTGAAGACCTCCAGTAATTAGCCTCCTAACATCTGTCAGCTTTAATGTTGTGCTTGACAAACTGAGCCCACAGTCACTGTGATTGTCGTCACGCTGTTTTGCTGCACAGAAGTCATACAGCGCTATGTTAAGCCTATGCTGTCTGCAAGGTGACCTTAAATGTCACTAAAACACCTTTCTTTACATTGAGATAGATTTCCCTGCTTTTAATCTAGACAGGATATCCAGGCTATCAGGAAACATAAATGTCCAAACCGGCTTACTGAAAGTCTATTAATCCTGTCCTCGGAGTACGCATGGCCCTCAGGCAGAGATGGGTAACCTAAAAGTAAATATACGGACAAGGATACTTCAGGGAAGGATTTGGAATTTCCCTGTTGGCTTGATCCAGGACACCCAAAAAGTTTGCCCATGGACAAGGTAATGCAGAAGGTAATATTTTTGCTAAGCCAGTTGCTTCGGATAACACAGCCTGGTGGATAGATAACTTGCATCCACAGAGAATTGTAGAGGTATTATGGTGGAATGCAATGGCAGCATTATCAGGAAACACGAGTTCCTGCGGATTCGTTCGCCACAAAAACTTAATGCCTTTCAATGAACTCAATGAAGTGAGTCAGTTCACTACATTTTCAACTTCCAGTAATTTGCTGGCAGCGTCAGACCCCACAAACAAACGTACTTTTGTTCGTCATTCAAAAAGTCTGGTTCTGGAACAGTGGATTTAAAAACCACACTCATGGTTTACATTTTTTTGTTTTCTTCCATTTTACAATAATGCCCCTTCCAAACAAATAATTGATTTGATATCTAATAGCTCTACATAAAGGATCTTTCATCCTTCAGTCCCAGAATACCTATCCTTAAAGTGACATTTTGGAAAGGCTGAATGGTTTTGCTTCTCAAATAAAATAAAGACTCTTGTAACCGTAATCTATAATTTTACTGTGTGATCCTATAGAACATTTCCTTAATAAGGAAAATACAATGCTTAATTTCAGCCCCAACAACGTAACTTCTGGTTAAACTTTGGGGGGAGTTGAGTTGTGCATCTGTTCATCATGACGATATGATTATTTGGGGGCGGGGGGTTTATTGGTCATCTCCCCAATCATTTACACCCATTTTCAGTCCATATACAATAGATCCTGTTTTAAAATTTCTTTTAAGTTGTATCAATTACTAATTACTAATTTTTAAGCACAGCTTTTACATCTGGATTTGTCTACACTACAAAATTAATTGTATCAGTCTATAATTATGAAATAATTATACTAGATCACCTGTAATCCAATTACACTGAAGCATAAAGGTTGGTAAACTGAATCATGGTACTAACTTGTGCGTGTGTGTATTCATGTAGCAGCTGTGGGAAGGGTGCAGTTCTTCTTAAAAGAGTCACGTCACTGTGGAATAATTAAGTTGACCTGCCCCCCTTTCCCTGCGTTAGTATACTTGTTTTGTTTTTCTCCGTAACCCGGGCCACGGGACCAGTGTTTTTCACCTGTCAAACTAGCTTTATTTAGTGGTTTATTTTCCAGTAATGTTTTTGTGTTTTTCTTGTCCCTGCCCCCAGGTTCATCCCTATAAAGGGTAAAACTTCCAACAATAAACATATTCCTCATTACCAAGAGGTTCTGTTTGTTGTCCCCCGCCAAAGGATGCCATGTGTAATTCAGATCATCTGCTGGACGAAGACATCAGCCTGTCTCACTTTCTCAACAGGCTACCCATAATGCCAGAGATGAATAGAGGGGCGGGGCTACAGGGTCACTGGCACGAGCAGGAAGCTGATTGGCTGATTGGTGATAACTCCCCTGTCATTCACTGATACAAAACATATCATTGGCTAATGTTAAGGTTGACCCTTGTATATGAATTATGGCCCCTCTCATGCCCCCCACCTTAAAAAAATCCTACAACTGCAAATCAAGTCAGTTGATGTTCAACGGACTTTATTGTCATACTGTACATATGCAGGTATACAGTGGTTACAAAATAACGTTCCCCGTCCCCCGTATATGTGGCAAGTGACAATGAAAGGAGGGATTCACAATAACTTTAAAAACTGTTATGCACACCCCCCCTTAAAAAAACCTTAGAATCGCCCCTGCATGATGGCCATCAACAACATCTCAAAAAAAACATCTGAAAGGAAGGACATGATTGGAAAAACAGCTGAATTTGATACATTCAGTGTTAAGTAAAAAAAAAAAACACTGGCAGTTTATTCTCCATACATAATCATATAAAATAATATTTTATTTTAAATAAAAAGACACATCTATCTATCTATCTATCGATACATTTATTTATTTCATTTGCAGTCACATGTCATTCCAAAATAGCAAGAAGCATGTTATAGCTCTTTATAGCTAGTGATTTTTAAGCCATTTGCACCTGGAGACCCCTGTGTCCACACATTTATGCATCACTGTCAGTATGATGAGTGAAATTCCACACAGAGATATTTAAGCGGAACATGAGGGCAGATGGCTGCGCTGCTACGCCTCACCACAATCAGCATGAAGACAGTTACATTTACAGCTCTGAGCTGCCCGGCTGTCATTGTGTCACATTGTGAGAGGCCCTCTAGTATGTCTGAAAACAATTGACATTTATGATTGGTGCCTGAAATCATGGAAAGTTAGAGCTCAGAATCAGCTCCACTAGAGCACATTGTGTGCTGCTTAATGCTCTAATGAGACCTGGTAGTTTCTCCATTAACTCAGTCAACAAGCTGTTTTAATTTTTTCATACGACTATAGGGTGGAAGGCAGCGCAGTGGCTTGGCAGGTAATGCTGTTACCTCAAACCCCCGGGACTTGGGCTTCAAGTCCTGTGTGGGTTATCTATATATAACACTGGGGGACCAAATGTCCCCACAAAGTAATAAAAACCTGTTATTTTAATGTTGCGGGGACCATTTTCTCGATTCCAACAAGGGAAAACTCAATTTTATAAAATATGTCACTCCAATCAAAAAAATAAAAATTTTAGTTATGTATTTTCTTTGTTTACTTATGGTTAAGGTTGTCTTTGTTGGGATTAGGGTTATGCCCATAGAAACGAATGCAGAGTCCCCAGAAAGACATGGATACAAATGTGTGTGTGTGTGTGAGAGAGAGAGTGAGGAGTTTGCATGATCTCCCTGTGTTGTGTACATCTCATCCAGGTTCTCTGCTTTCCCCCACAGTTCGGACATTCAGGTCTCTGTATTACCCATAGAGTATGATGGCACAGGATTATTTGTGTCCCATAATGGACCAGCATCCTGTCCAGGGTGTGCGCCTGCCTTCTGCCCTGTGGTGCTGAGATAGACTCCAGGCTCCCCCCTCAGACCCTCGCCAGGATAAGAGGTTAGAAGATGGACGGAAGAAGCGCTGATTTCTTAACAGGCATCTTAACATCCACCTAAACGTGGCAGGCTTTCCTACATCTTTATGGAGTGCTCTCTTGTGTTTGTTTTTTTTTTTTCCAGTAAAATTCACAGACATAAATATTAAAGGGTATTGAAGGTTCAGACAAGGCAAAGGAGTCGGATGATGTAAGAACCAACACAAACAGGCGTCTGCAGGAGTTTTATGTACATGGTGTACAAGCTTAAAATCTTTAAAGAGATTTAAGAAATTGTTTACACCATAGTGGCCATACACTGAGCAAAGGCTCAGCACTCTGCCTAAGACGGCTGTTTGGGTGTCTTTATTTTAGTGGGTCTGTGCATCATTCTGCATTATTTCATTGGAGGACAGCAAGCGTACATTCAGGTGTCCTGAGTCTATGACATAACCAAACTGAAAAGGGTGTGTGTTTTTTCAGTCGGACATGAGTCACAATATGTCACCCACTAACATTAACGATGCCTTCACACTGGTATTTCTGAATGTCTGAACGCCCTGGGCCTCTTCATGTTTACCAGCCACGAGACCACAGTTTCCGCGAGTCGACCGCAAACATATTCCGAATATCATTTTGGCTGGGAGCACCACACTTTCAACAGAGCAGAGCCCACATAGATACACACATGTTGCTAATCTTGTGTCCTGCATTCCTGCTCAATCTCTCGCGCCACATGAAATAACTGCATTTTCGTTAACCTCAGGATTGGTAGCATATCTGCGAGGCATTAGATGTGTTCAGTCCCTGAACAAGGACTTGTTAGCAAGTAATAGGGTTTCTGTGTGTGTGGGGGGGGGGGTGGGGTGGAAGGAAGAGGATGAGGTAGAGAAGAGTGAAATTGAGCCTGAATACACAACCAATATGAGGTTTGCAGTGCCACCCCCCACCAAGTGGGGGCATGTGTAGTTTGTAGTTCACGATGCCCTATGTAAGATACTTTAGCCACCCAATTGTCTGGTTGTGAAGCAAATTTCCAAAAATCACTCAATCTATGGGAGACGTTTTAGAGGACATAGTTTTTGAAATCTAATGGATGTTCCTTGTTGGATTACATGAGGACTGAGTGGGTTTTCATTTCATCGTTCATCACGCATTGCAAATCAGTTTCAGTCAGTTTTCAAACCACATGAAATACATGGAAAAAAGATAATTACTAAGTATTGAAATTATGAGTGTTACCAGTCTTTCCTTAAAGCAGGGTAACTCATGTATGCAAGTGAGATAAAACACATTCAAATTCAGGGTGACAATCAAGGAATCATAAATTAATGTAATTCTGTCTGGCCAGTCCACTCGTGTTCATTGTGGTCTCGCTCACTTTCTATCATGTTTGGTCTAATTTTTATTGCTGAAAGTTTTTGGGCAGAGTCACATTTGACCAGGCAGTTTTAGAAGCCATTAAAATGTGTCTGGTTTAGGGCAGCACAATTTCACATGCACCTTGTATGAAAAAACAAGAGTAAAATCACTGCAAGCGTTTCACTCAAAATGTGTAGTTATGTGCTATACAAGTGTTTTTCCCAAAGAAAACAATGAATTGATTGTGTTTCAGAAATGATCGCATGTTGCTGTAAAATCACTAATGTGTGAAATGTGAAAAGTTCAATTCTGTTTGTGTTAGTTCACCGCAAAATGTATTTTTCTTGCACGCTGTTCATTATTCATTAACTGAAATGGCAACTTTTTACTAATGGCCGTCAAAGCCAGGTTCCGCTATCATGTATCTGGAAGGATTCATGGGACATGGGTTCAGATTAAAATTCAGGACTGTAGACCTGCAGCAGGTTTTCCACTTCCTGTGAAAAACTGTTATTTTTCGTGTGTTGTACAGTCAGTGAATCCCTCATGGTCTTTGAGACTGTTGAGGTCTACAGATGGGCGTCTACGAATGGTATGTACTGTGAAACACTACTCACTAGAATACAGGGCCATCTTTATCTCTATGTTGTACAGTCTGAAAATAATTTTTGACAGCAATGTCATGGTCACAGCGCTGCATGCCTTTGTGACGAATGGTGACCCAACATGACAGCGACTGGTGTGCCATCCTGACAGCGGATACGAAATCGGTCTACGCCTGAGCCTTAAGCTACAAAAACAAATGCTACAAGAGCCGGACACTAGCCCAGCTCGCTCCATCATTCTAATGTTCACGGCGGGGGGGGTGGAGTGTTTGACTTGGAAGGGCTCCACCACATGTGGAAGCAGTAGAGTCGTGTCCCCCTAAATCATCGCTCCGGAGGTATATCTTCCATAACATTGGCCACGAACGGTGGACACGGCCAGACGCAGTCGCTCGTAGGTCGTCTTTCCACCTTCCTGACGACGTGGGCTGGGAACAGTGTCAGACCGTAAAAGACCCGATCGGGCTAACAGAGAACCCACTGAAGCAAAAGGGTGCAGAATTTCCATTAGTGAAGCACCTGACCAATCTGCACCAACAATATTTGGGCCAATTCACCTCCACACGCATCTCAAAATCAGAAACAAACTAATTAGCAGCCTTTGTTTGCTAATAGCTAGCATCAGATCACTGGAACAATGTTAGCCTGATGCTTGATGATTAATGAAGTAATGCATTTTGTTAAATAGTTGTTTGATTCTTTAAATGGAAACATATTTATTCTCCCATCACAACAAATTTTCGCCTATAGCTGCCCATGTCTTCTATAATCAATCACAGGCAGGACACCTTCTGGCAAAGGGCTGAGCAGGTTTGTGGTGGGGCTTGGGGTACATCCAGGACCACTTACCACTGGGCTCAGAGGAGGGAGCGCGGGTTCGCCGTCCAGAAGGAGTCAGCATCTCCAGAAGAAAAATGAGGATGCTAGCCAGGCGACTGCATGCATGAATTGTATCATCATCATCACCATCATAATCATCATCAGCATCATTTTTACTTATTCTCCTACTACTGCTCAGTGAAGAGCATTATCACCCCCCCAGCTCACTGTGTGTGGCTCTGCAGTTTGCATGTTCTCTTCGTGTTAAACAGGTTTCCTCTGGATAATCTGGATTCCTCCCAAAGTCCATGCAGTGCAGCTAATCAGTCGCCTGTAGAGTATGATTATGTGTGGGTGCTTGTACTTGCCTTTTGCCCCATGCTGCCTGGAATATGCTCCACCGCCCCCAGGACATTCCCCAGGATGACCTTTCAGAAGATGGATTTATTATTATTATTATTATTATTATTATTATTATTATTATTATTAGGCAGTGTGAGACAATGACAGATATCTGTACG
>JAODLD010000056.1:5690959-5701446 GCA_026781065.1 Mormyrops boulengeri | reverse complement strand
ACACTCCAAAATCTTGTGGAAAGCCTTCACAGAAGAGTGGCTGCTGTTATAGCCACACAAGGGGGGGGAACTCCATATTGATGCCTATTGATTTAGAGTGGGATGTCATATAAGTTCCTGTAGGTGTAATGGCCAGCTGTCCCAATACGTTTGTCCATATAGTGGATGAAAGCTGTATAATATAATTCAGGTACACATGTTTACCAGACAGAGGGCAAGGCTCAAACAAAACCCAACATTTTTATGGCATCATTCTACCTTGATGATGCAATATCAGCTAATGCCTGGCGTTGTTCTGAAATTCCCTTAAACTCTTCGAACTGGTGATGGAGCTGGTATACAGTGCCTTTAAAAAGGCATTTTTTGTATCCATCCCCTGACTTGTACTTTTCAATAACCTTTTCTCTAATTTGCTTAGAGTGTTCTTTTATCTTCATGCTGTAATGGTAGCCAGGAATACTGATTAACCAGTGAATTGACCTTCCAGACACAGGTGTCTTTATACTACAATCGCTTGAGACACAGTGACTGCACTCAGGTGATCTCCATTCCACTAATTGTGAGACTACTAGCACCAATTGGCTGGACCTCTGTTGAATTAGGCCACTCACTTTAAAGGGGGTCAATATTTATGCAATCGCTTATTTTATGTTACATATTTTTATTCAATTGTCATTATTTTGTAGAAATCAGTTTTCACTTTGACATCAAAGGGGGTTTTTTGTATTTTTTTGTCAAAAAAGCCAAATTATGTCGCTCATGATTGATTTATAATAGTAATAAAAGGGTAAATCATCCATACATTTTATAGGCACTGTGCATGGATATCATGTATCTGTCCATTTGGTAAAGTGACAAATGATTCATGCGACTGTACTACACTCACTCACTGCTTGGTAGTCCATTAAGTATGTTGTTTGCTCAACTGTGCACTGTTAAGTGCGTTGAGTGCTTTCTCGTGGAGAACATGACAAGGTAATGTGTGGATGTGGGTGGTTTTGGCTTGAGTTAGATGGGTATGTTGGGTGTGTCTGGATCGGCTTGTCTAAATGAAGTTTACAGCAGAGGGAATTTTTCAAACAGCCCTCCTCAATAGACACCCTATAAAATGGCCCTAGACCTCACGGTTTCCATGTCAGGCAGACCTGCCAGCAAGTCTTCCTCAACTCTGCTTTCAGCCATTTTTGGTTAATGTTCACTGACAGTCCAAAGAATTGCACATTTTGACCAGGCGTGCAAAGTCAAAGAAACAGCACTTTTCGTATAAATATTTACCTGCAACTATACACAACCTGGATCCCTAAAATCCACAAGGATACGGTGACCCTGAAGTATATAATTCTGCAGGATGCTACCTTCTTCGGATGACATCTTTTCCCTCGTGGTTCTATTTATTTACGGTGTATTGCTTCAATAAGTTGAGCTGCCACTGTAGTTCTGTCCAACAAGCCTCAACAATGACCATGTTACAGCCACTGAGATCTGTTTCCTCACCTGTAACTGTAACGTGTCTGTCCATTTGTGAATCTCTCCCAACACACGATTTCCTGCTTAGTTAAACATTACAGTCCTCCAGGCCCAGTCACATCCAATCAATACAAAATATGATCAAATTCATTAAAACGTGTTACACATAACAGTCATATTTAACGACTACTATAGACTACAATGTGTAACACCACCCTTTCAACAAGCCGAAGCTGTGAAATCATTTAACCATCTTACTGTCTTTATACACTCTTGATTCAGTAGCAGAGACGTCCAGCAACAACAGTAGTAAATTTTTACATTTTAATCCAGAGGCGCTTTGTGTTAGAGACACCCCTACTAAACTGGCCCGCTGTTGGTGTTCAATGATTACAATGTTTGGCCTTTGAGACTCAAACCATTTCACACATAATTACCTTTATCGAGAGCAGAAAACTCCATCTCTTCATCCTCGCCTTCCAGAAAAGTATAAATAACTAGAGAAATTCAAACACGCCTCCACAGCAAACCGACAGAATAATTCCACACATTATGTATGGGAACCATTCCTTATGAGTTCTGGTTCTGGTCGCCCAGTGCTTTAAATCATACAGTGAAACAGGAAATGCTTAGTCGGTACACGTCTGGGTGCACAATAACAGCCAGCAGTTATTACTGACAATTCGTAACACCCTGTCGACCAGAGATTCTGCTTTTTAATTTCACTTGGGTCCCTAGCGTGTAGAGATGAAAAACAAAAACTTTTGTTCGTTCTTTTTACGTGGAATTTAATACAAATGTCAAGCATGTTGTGTGGTATGTTTCGTGGAGTGGCTTTTGCAAATCGTCCATGAACACAACAACAAACAGCAGGAAACTCTTTTTTTTCTGTAGTAAGCATTTCTTCTGTAGTTTTCTGCTTCAAGGCTTCACATCTACACTACCCTGGTACCGGAGAGCATTTTCAATTGTGAGCATCTTCATTTCAAGATCTAATGAGCACATTTGCTTTTTAGGTAGTTTCATATTTCTTTTTAAAACAATTCATATATATTTTAACATTTCACCATAAATAATAGGTATATGAAGAGCATATGTGTCTCCTACATTCACCATAGCGATTAAACATGAATAATGCATTATTTATATAGATTTTTTAAATATAGTGTATAAGAAATTAAGGACTTTCAAATCTGTCTTGCGTGTCAGGTTTTCCTACCAACTGTAAGCTGCAAATCTACTGTTTGTGACAGTGTGGAAGTAGCATTTTTCCAGCTCTGCATAAGAGAATCATTTGTCTAACAGCAATAGTGTTTTCATTTGGGGTTCTGCTAAAGCGAGAAAACAGACTTTAACAGGCATAAACATTCAGCACTGATCTGTATATCTTTCATCCATCAATATAAACTTTTTTGGTTCAGGGTCATAGTGGGCTGGAAGCCCATTCCATGATGCCCATCCATGACAGGGCAAAAACTCACAATCTCAATTTTTCAAAAGACTAACCCACCACATTGTTTGACTGCACAGAAACCAAATTAGCAGGAGGAAACTTTCAGATTCTCCTGCTCCAAACACACACACACACACACACACACACACACAGACACACACACGCATGCACACACACACACAGGTTTGTAATTATATCTTTGTGGGGACTCTCCATTCATTTCTATTGGGAAAACTCCAACCACAGCATGATGACTTTAACCCCTAACCAGCCCGAACCTTGAACATAACCAAACAAAATACGAGACTTATGGCATTTTTTGGTTTTTGATTGCATTCACAGATCTTTGTGGGGACCTGAAAAATAGTCCCCCCCCCAACATCAAAGTAGCAGGTTTTTATTACATTGTGGGGAACATTTGGCCCCCACAGTGTAATAAAAACCTAATCCATATACACACACATACACTAGGTGGGCCACGTTAAACTCTAGTGGTGTATTTCTAGGCTCAGCAGGTTAAGTTGGTCCTCATGACTGGAAGGTCACCGGTTCAAACCCCAGCCTTGACAGAACAGTCACATGTCCCTAGGCCTTTGAGTAAGGCCCTGAACTCCCAGCTCTGGGGGCACTGCACAATGGTTGACCCGCACTGTGACCCCCCAAGCTATGAAGTGCAAGGTGGGGTAGGTGAAAAGACAAATGCCTATTTACCTGGTCAATCCAAATCAGAAAATGGTACAGATTTATACTCTGAATTGAAAAAAATGAATAGTGACTTCAGTTTTTTTTCCTGAAATATATGGAATTCCTTTTGAATTATAATGTATCTCCACTCACAATGGCCCCAACCGTGATATATACACAACCTGGAGGCAAACCCACAGCCTTGCAGGTCTGTGGCCACAGTGCTACCCAGTTAGCTACTGTACCATCCACACCATTGTCCACTGGTGGGATAAACCAACAGAAAATGATGCCAACGTGGTTTGTGATTTTTTCATGCATGTGTCATAGTTACTCCAAGAAAGAGGGTGACAGCTGGACCAGACCTCAACAATCCAAACAGAGGAAGACTCAAATATAACCTATATGTAATATGCAGGAACAAACAGAATTACTGTACATCCATAACTCAAATTGGAATGATGATCAATTGTGTTTATTGACACTGTATTTTTAAATACTGATTCTGTTATGCACAGTGATCAGTCTTACTGATTCCGAATATTTAGGAGGAACTAAATATTCAAATTACATCCTTTCCTTGATAGGAAATCAGTTAAATACTTTATTAGAAACATGACAATTGGCTGCATTTCCCTCTCATTTGACAGGGATAACCGGCCAATTAGTATGGATATTTTTACGCTAAACTGGAGAATAATTGCTTACTCTCTAGTATAACAACAAACCTAGGGTGAGTTCATGTCAGGGAGGACACTTTCAGCTGGGACAGGATTTGTAAACTACCATTTCAATTAAAAGGACCCAGATTTCACTTAAGCACTGAGTACATACAATACCAGGCTGTAATGTAAGACCTCTGTTGTAGTCGGCATTAGTTTAGAGACGGGGTAACCACGACGATACCTGTAAGGAGATCTGGCGCTTTCAGAACTGGGCCGCATTTGGGGCTGATGTTGTGGAACGCTACTACGAGCCATTTGCAGCAATGGTGCAGGCTAAAGGCCCAAAGTGGACAGACGCCGCATGTCAGATGACTTTGCTCTTTCCGCTCTAGGCAAATGTCAATGGGCCGTGGTTTAAAAACATTGGAAAAACATTTCCTGGACAGATCCAGGAGCTGAGCTCTCCTAAAGACAGAGAGAAGGCGGGGCCAAGTAGAAGCAAAAGTTGCCCATTCCTCACTTTGTCTTTGCTTACCTTGGTCTTTCTGGATTACCCTAATATCCACAGTAGTCTAATTGCACTGAGTGTAGGTCCAAAATGAAGGACCGCATTGAGAATATGACCTACCCTCTAAATTATGTTAGTGCGAGACCTCTGCCTGACTGGGCAATGTACATTGTACATTTCCTGGAGCCAAAAGCACCAGATTGAGGTAGATACCTTTGCTGGATAACACAGTAAGTGTTCCTTTAAAACTTTGCGCATTTTTCCGTTATATGCTACAAATATAATGTCATGATTTTTATCTCTGAATACAGGCGGTCCCCAGATTACGAAAGAGATCCTGTTACCTAAATCAGAAAAATAACAATACAGTACAGAATAGTATAATGATTATTTTCATTATACCGTGATATTAAAAGTAACTACATAGGATACTGTACTATCCTTGAGCTGACAAACTGCTGGAGTCGTGCAATGTTTTCACGAGTGTCACACAGTAGTGCCTGTGCTCGTTATTATGAACCATTGTATTTACCCAGAGTTTTTATATAATAGGTTTTATGCCAGTCCAATCATATGAGTTGTCTTTAAGTCAGACAATCTTAACCTGAGGACTGCCTGTAATGTTTAACCCACTGCTATCTGGTAACATTTTATTGATGCATCCACTGCCTTATACTGATTGCCCAGTGTCTGTCTCCCCTTCCCTTAAATTATTGATAATTGTTCAGGAATTCCCTCATTTGTTCATTTGAGATGTCTGTCCTGTCATGAATGTGTCACTGTGGATTCAGCACTGCGTTTCACTGCATATTGTACATGGCTCATATGACAATGCAGCTTTACCTGCGTTTGATCTCACTGCTTTGAAGAACTGAGCCTGACTTGTACTTGAAACATTTTAAAAGCAATTTTTTTTTCTTTCCTGTACAAAATATTTTTAAGCTAATATAAGGTAAGACTCACTCCTGATTCTCCTGAGTACATTTGAAATAATATGGACATTGATTGTTTGAGCTGAGCTGAAATGATCTGTTGAATTTCCTGGGTTACGGTTCTAAGTTCTCTGCATGATCTACATGTATTAGATTAGCGTTTCTCAACCGAGTCCTCAGGGACCCCCAGATGGTCCACATTTTTGCTCCCTCCCAGCTCCCTGGGGGTCCCCTAGGATTGGTTTGATGCTCTACGGTACGGCAATCGTACAGAATAAAGTGGGGCTTTCTGAAATGCAAGTTAAGCAAGAAACAACAAAATATTAAATATTAAATAAACATTATACTTTGATGATATAGTCTAATAAAAGTATAAGTTATTTAATTATTGAATAAATGATCAATAAGACATTAAGGCTTTTCGCGGCACATTCCCCAAGGCATACACATGCAAACAATTGCATAGCACATGTTAGCAACTGAAAAATAAAATTTTTAAATCCTTTGTTATTTCCTACAGAATTAATCAAAATTGATTGAATTTATTTAGAAAAGCTGCTTTTAGAGTCTAGCTTTCAGTAAGTGTGAAATAGTATCCCGTGGTGAAGGTCGGTGCATTATTTGTGACAAGTCTGGTTGGTTGTTATGCAACTGCATGCAGCACCTGGACTCCGACTGGAACACTGACAGCTGGACAGCTGCTGGCTTCACTGACATTAACACTTCTCAGCCGTGGCAACACAATGCTTGAGCAGTAAATCAGGGATCCCTGGCTGACAGATGTGTGTACAGAAAAAGAGTGTGAACGAATTTCCACTTCTGGCACGGTTGATTCAGCTTATGAAGGGGAACAGCACATTTTTCGCATCGGCGCGCTTCACGGGATGATCACCAATGGCATTTCTGTGCTACCGCACACAAGGCGTAGCACATACATTTCATGCCATATTTGACCATTTGTGTTACTCATTGAAGTGCTCCATCAACGTGTAATTAACGCAAATTAAAAGCTAATTTTCTGCAGTAGTTCTGTTTTGCTTGAGGTTTTTTGTTTTTGTGCTTGCTACATCATATTTAATCTTATGAATCAGTTCAAATTTACTGTGAAGATATTTACATCTGGTAACATTTAAGAAATTTATTTGATTACGCACATCTTGATGATGCCAAGTTTGTGACTCTCCGGAGCCATAGTCAGAATTTGGTGTATGGGTCCTTGCACACTGGTAACCCTCTCCCATTCCAGACAGCTTAGCGCATGCTAGCCCTGTCTGCTTCCAGATAGCTTAGCACACTGGTAACCCTTTCCAATTCCAGACAGTTTAGTACACTGCTAACCCTGTCTGCTTCCAAATAGCTTAGCACACTGCAAACCTGTCTGCTTCCAAATACCCGAACGCACTGCTAACCCTATCTGCTTCCAGATAGCTTAGCGCACTGATAACCCTTTCAGCTTTCAAATAGCTTAGCACACTGCTAACACTTTCCCATTGTAGACAACTTAGGGTACTGCCAACCATTTCTTATTCCAAATAGCTTAGTGATCTGGTTGCTAAGCTTCTCCCGTTCAAGACAGCTTAGTGCACTGCTAACCCTGTCCTCTTCCAGACAACTTAGCGCACTGCTAACTGTGTCCTCCTCCAGACAGCTTAGCGCATTGCTAACCCTGTCCTCTTCCAGACAGATTAGCGCACTGCTAACTGTGTCCTCTTCCAGACAGCTTAGTGCACTACTAACGCATTCTTCTCCATTACAACACTACCTTTCTCCACTCCCAAAAAGCATAGAATGAACCCTCGTCATTCCCAAAAATGCTTAGCACTGCTCTCTCTTTTTCCAGACAGCTTGGCACAATGGTAATCCCTGAATGATCAGCACAGCAGCACACTCCATCTTCATGCTAATTCCACGGAAACTTTGAAGTCTGGTCCATGACTGTGAGTGGAGATACATTATAATCTAAAAGGAATTCCATACATTTCAGGGAAAAAAAACTGAAGTCACTATTCATTTTTTTCAATTCAGAGTATAAATCTGTTCACCTTACAAGCGATCTTCTGTGATTCCCCTGCCAGTCTGATTGGAAATCCATATAAATACTGAGAAATATAGCGCTCCTAGCAATGCATGACAAAAACACCATAAATCATGCTCATGACTTAGGAAAGATAAGCTATGGATCAACAATCAAAGTGTAGTCGGGCCACATTGGGGTGTAAATCACTGCTTAAATTAAATGCCTTACATGTGCAAAGGTGCCAGCTTATGTTGTGGGTCAAGATTCAAGCCATTCCTTCAAAAAAAAAAAAAATTAAAATAATGGCAACATCCCCTAATCGATTCATCATCTTCCATCTGCTTATCTAGTACAGGGTCATGGGGGGAAAACATTTTGTCAAGTCCAATTTTAATGATTTATAACATTAAAAAAGAAATACACATAAAAAGAAGAAAAAACTCACTATGGACCATATTAAAAACCTATTATGTTTCAAAACTAGATTTACATCCACAAGGAATCTAAGCATAACCTTAATCTTCCACCCATCCATCAATCCATCCATCCGTTTTCCATAATCACTTATCCAACCGCTTGTCCAGGCTGTGGCAAACTGACAGCCTATCACAAGGCAGGGGGAGCCGGTCTATAATCTTACAGAACAAGAAAATAGTGGATCAGTAAATGAGATCATCCTTTATTTGCCATAGGGACATTGGATTGGCTTTTTTTCACATTTCCCATCATGCTCTCCTTTGAGCCACACATATATACAGCTAAAAAGCTATAAAGAGTGAAGCTTTTGGTCTGAGCACAGGATCAGCCATTTACCCATCACCTCCTCCCAGGTGTAGCTTCAGCAAGCCACGCCTGTCCCTGGTTACCCTTACGTCTCGCTCCTGCCCCCCTGTCATGCGCTCCAACCGGCCTCTCATTACGTTCCCCTGTTGCTCCTGTATTTATGCGCCACCCTGTCCAGTGAGCCCCAGTTTCTCCATTTCCCACGCCTTTTCGATTGCCTCCCGTCTTGTTTGTTTACTTGTCCTGTTTCTTTGAATAAACCTTCCATTGTCGCCCCGACTCCGGCTTCCTTATCCTCCGTCTGGTTCCAACACGTGACAATGATTATGATATTGCAGAATATAAGTATTATGTAAGAGAAACGCATTGAGGATTAAATTACATATTAAATTAATTTATTACCTATTAAATACTTTCTAGTTCTTTAATCCTTTGCCTCTTTCTTAATGCTTGCTAATACAGTACATGCTGATTTTTTCTCTTCTGCAGCATACAGACAATATCTGTCCATTTGTTTCATGCCCTCTGTGGTCACAAACAGATTTCTGAGCATTCAGTCCCTTAACACATACCAGAGAGTGCTGGATATAAAAGCAAAGTGCAGTGAGCAGGGTGAATTGACCACAGAGTTAGCGCAGAGTACTGCAAGTGTCAACAATAATTCAGGTGCAGGGCACAGGGGCCTTCTGCTAATCAGTATAACAAAGAGGAGACTGGTGAAGTTCACAGCAGCAGGCAGGAATGTCTTCTGCCTGGTCGCCAGTGTCAGCTCGTGTTAGAAGGGCCCCGGGGCCGGTCCCTAGTAGGGGGGCTGCTCTGCCAAAATACACGAGGGCCGCTCAGTGGATTTGAAGTTGCCGAGAGATGGCATGGGGAAGGAAACTGTGCAGGCACTGTGTAGCCCGTATACTGTAAACAGCCTGTCACTCGGCGCTTTCATCTGAGTTACGCCTCACTCATTTGTATGGACACAGACTAGAAGCACATAGTTACCATGGGCAATTAAGGCAAGGCTCTCTAGGGGTAAACTCCTTCATCTTAATGAGAAAACCTCTTATGTTACTCTATTCATCAGTGTTGTGGTGATTCATGTCTAGGTATAATACTTAATCTCAATGCTTTGCTGCTCTGTCAACACTGTCGTACCTCCACTGCATTTTCTGCACTGGCCTGTCGCCCCATTGCACCTTATTGGGCTCATGTTGCTTATTTGTTTATACTTTATGTTGCTGGTTGGTCGTTGCTGTATGCAAAAACTTTGTATCATGTTATTTTTGTAAATGTACTTTTTTTTAACTTTAATGCGGCCACTTGCACCAGAAGAACTTCCTTACGCTGGGGCTGTACTTGGCAAACAAAGTTTAATTTTGATTCTGATATAAAGAAGAGAATTTTTCAATTCTAGGTGGGGCAGTGCGATGCCTAAGTTCTTCAATATGAAATACTTCCATAGCCATCAGTTAAAATAGACATTGAAAAGGTACAGTAACTGTTTTCATCCCAGTTCAGAGAGTAATGTGGAAGGACATGCCTTTCCAGGTTCCCCTGACAGCACAGTCCAACAGGAACCGTAATCTAGGTAGCTGCAAAGATATTCAGAATTCGCTGACACTGGTAATCTGTTCTATCGCCACCGTTGTCTTTGAACAGGCTGACTCCCCAAATTAAATGTTCATTGCGGAAAATGGATGTGGAAAAAAAGAGGTGGCCCCATGATGCATGATGGGAAGGCAGGCTCTGTTATTAGACTAGCAGGTGGAAAAAAACAAAGTGGAACTGGCCGTTCCACAAAGAGCAAGAACCCCGAGGTTCCAGAAAAAGCCGGCCTGGAAACGAATCACTGAAGGAGGCTTAACTTGAAAAGACATGACTGACTGAACAAACATTTGTTCTTGTGTTTTAATTGGTCCTTTATGAAATGAATTTCTCAGACTCAGTAATCATTAGACCACTCAGCCTATAAATAAGGATAATTGAG
>JAODLD010000056.1:5673005-5690859 GCA_026781065.1 Mormyrops boulengeri | reverse complement strand
ATCATCATGCATCATCTGCATTGCGTCTGGATGAATCATATCTGCATCTGAAAATCACAACAGTTAAGCAGATGAGTGAATTAATGCATTTTAGGTTAATGTGATGGTAACACTTACCTTAAGGCCATGATTTTAGGAATTTATAAACACATTCATAACAAATAATAATGCGTTCATAAAGCATTATAAACATAAATATATTTATAAAAAGGCGTAACACATTATAGCCATGTTTATTATGCATTATGAATGGTTTACAAAGCTATAATGCACTATAGATACTTTAAATAGTTAATAAATAGTCATTTATTTCCCACCAGTTACCTGCTAAAATCCCTGGGATGTGCTCGATGGTTTTCATATCCTTGTCTATATTTGAGCAGTGAATTCTGAAATTATTAAAATGTCACAGTGCAGAAAGTTTTCACCAAGATAAAAAAAAAAAGATTCAAACCTCACATCTGCTGGTATGAGTAATAATAATCTCCCCGTGTCGTCGTGGGGTTTCTCCCAGCTACTCCGGTTTCCCCCCACAGTCCAAAAACATGCTAAGGTGAGCTAGAGTTACCAAATTGTCCATAGGTGTGCATCTGTGAGTGACTGGTGTGTGAGTGCCTGGTGTGTGAGTGACTGGTGTGTGAGTGCCTGGCGTGTGAGTGCCTGGCGTGTGAGTGACTGGCGTGTGAGTGACTGGTGTGTGAGTGCCCTGCGATGGGTTGGCGCCCCATTCTGGTTTGTTCCCTGCCTTGCATCCATAGCATCCATAGCTCCGGACCCCCCGCAACCCTGAATTGGACAAGTCGTTTCAGAAAATGGATAGATAATAATAAGATAATAATAATAATAATAATAATAATAATAATAAAGTGGCATTGAAGCTTTATTTCTAAATTTTAATTGCGACTTTAATTCTACAAATACCGCTGGGCTTTTTACTGAAGCTATTCATGTAAATCATTTTTCTTAGAGATACACAATTTCAGTTAATAAATGTAGCATCTGATTCTGTATGAATGCTATTTGGGACACGGGGAGGTCAGGTGTCACATGGCACTCGTGGTGGCCTCGCTAGCAGAGTCAAGCAGCAGGCCGCAGCCAGCATCGCCGGCAGGCCGCAGCCAGCGTAGCCGGCAGGCCGCAGCCAGCGTAACCGGCGAAGCAGCCGCTACCAAAGACATCTAGTTGGGATGCCGCTAGGAAGGCCTGAGCTGCAGGCTTTTGGGGAAATCAAACAAATTTAACGACGATCATTTTTACTGTATCCAAATGCCGGACAATGGCTAGCAGTTGCTGGCGTGCAGTTGGATGTAGCTCAAGTTTCAGAACACCATCTGTAGCTGGGCCTGGCCTTGGTCGTCCTGTGAGTCATTCTGTGAGAGCATCGGCCAGATGTATTCAGCACAAATAATGATGCAAAGTTGGTGTTCAGTCGCCACTGAACATTTCTTCGTTCTGCCTAGGGTTTGGCCCTAGGGTTCAGCCTGACAGGCCTCGGTCCTTCTGGAAATCAATGTCTTATGTGTCAAAGCACTATCTGTGAAGTATTTTCTGACAGACGCCAGTCATCAGATGGGGTCGCCGTTGAGTGTTCAGCTTCAGATCTTAATGGATCGAAATGCTTTTGTTTAACTGGTCGATTGTTTAACCATTGATGCGAAACTGCTTGTTGTATGTCAGTGGTGTTTGTTTCTAGATGCATGGATGTTTAAAGATCTGTGACAGTGTTAATGTGCTTCTTTCAGGCTGTGGCATCTCAGAACGTTTTGTGGGTTTTCAAGTTTTAATGAAGCCCAGTTCTTCACGGATGACTGAGAAGGGGCAGTAAACAAGTTTTGTAAACCGAACAGCCTACGATGATGTATTTAGATGACAGGTTTCACACAAATCATCTGATCTCAGTTATAGTTTCTTAATGTTGTGCCATGATAAGGACTATGGCTTATATTTATTTATCTGTTAATTTATTTGGTTTTGTTCACTTTGAGTCCCAAATGGTAAGGAGTTCAACCGAGGTTGAACAAATGCAATGAGCCATCTAACGATTCAGTGTTTACGTTTGACCAGCTCAGGGGCCTGTATCGCAAAATAGGATTTCTTGCTTAGTCAGATAACTTGTGGGATTTAAGGTACCCCAGTTTAAATAAACTAGCTTAAATTTGTTAAGTTATCTGGCTCACCAAAAAAATCTGCATTCTAATGCCTTCATAGAACATGAGCTGCACACTAGGTCAGAATGCAAGCCAGGAGTGCAATTCTTTGGTTAATTTGCTCAGCGCACTTTGGTTTAATGCCAGTGACCTTAACAGATGGTTCAGCAGAAAGTTAGGTGTGTAGGTGTTCTCTCCGAGGCTCTGTAGCGGTGTTCACAGTACATGCCCTTGGCCGCACCACACTACAAAATCCCTCTGCCATGATCCCAAAGCAACAGTTTTTTCTCATTATCCGGAAAGCACAAAGACTCAGCTGGAGTGGCGGAAACTGCTGCTTGGGTCGAGTTTCTCCTCGAGTGGCTTGAAAAAGAACACCTGCTATAGAAAGGA
The DNA here is from genome assembly GCA_026781065.1 of Mormyrops boulengeri. Classification (NCBI taxonomy): domain Eukaryota; kingdom Metazoa; phylum Chordata; class Actinopteri; order Osteoglossiformes; family Mormyridae; genus Mormyrops; species Mormyrops boulengeri. The sequence continues at coordinate 5,688,319 of JAODLD010000056.1, read as the reverse complement.
GTGGGAGATTGGTTTGGCAGATGAGGAAGGAAACTGCATAAGCACCAAGAGATACTTTTAGTGCCATTGTGCCAAAGAATCTAGAGAAGGCCCAAGTAAACAACCTTGGTTGGTGAGGAGAGGCATTATGGGAGAGGGATTGTGGGGGGGCGAGGATTCCTGGCTGCTTCCATATCCTAATTCCATATCCTAATTCCATATCCTAATTCCATATGCTAATTCCATGGCGCCTGTTGATTATTTCATTGAAGGCCATGCTTCTTTTTGCAGTGTTCTTGCTCTTAACCCGTGTAAAATCTGACTTGGGGCTCTTTTCCTCATGGGCCTCTCGCTGAGACTTTGATTATGCCTGGTTTCTGGGTACATTTACTAATGAAGGCAGAAACACTCATCCCTTCGCTTCGTGGTAAAAGTCCATGTGCAGTACATCGCCACAACATCAGGATTCCTGTGAGAATTATTTCATTCACTCACCGCCTCATGTCGGATACAGCATACAAAGATAAGAGAGGGGGAGCCAGATGTATAAATGTCCGCTGGAAATTATATCAATTAAGGTAAGTCCGTCTGCAAATTCTTAATCTGAGTGGGTTGGGGGTAAACAAACAGTTTATTTCTTTAAGGATTTAGACCTGTAAGCAGTTTTAAGGGCCTTGTGGGTTTTAGCCTTGATTAAGGAATTATTTTCAATCTGTAGGAAGGACCTAACTCAACTGTGCTTCCCTATCATTCTGTCTTTCCCTCCAAAATACTGTAACTTCACACCTAAACAGTAAAGTTAACATGGGACACCAGACATACCTGGTTAAAGGACCACGGGAAACATAATATATTGAGTTGTCTTTTCGTGTTTATGCTGTAACAAAGAGTGAGGTCAAAAGTTGGACTGCGAAGGAATTGTTTACTTAGCCTTAAAAATGACTGATTGGATAAGGCCAGCAATAATTAGTTTTATGGTGCTGAAAGGTTGACAACGCTTGGCAAACGATGCAGTCCAGACCGGATAAACTACTGAGGAGATTGCTGCGGACAGTCAGTGGGGGACACTCTATGGCAAGTGACCAGGACATTACATCACAATGCTAAATGTGCTCTCCCTCAGGTCGTGTGCGACGCTACTAAAGGACACACTACAATTTGAAACAAAAAACCTTTAATGAAATACTAAAGAACAATGGGTAACACTGTACCTGAGTGGGCTCAAGTAAATTAATAACTCATTCACAATTTAAGTGCAAATCATGAACAAATATAGTTCCTGCAGGAAATACATGAAACATTATGACTGATTAATGATGAATGAACCCCATTAACTAACGCTTAGTTACTGGTTAATTAATGTGATAAGTTAGCGTGTACTACTACATTGTGCCCCCTAAAGTAAAGTGTTGCCAAACAATGTAATAAAGAATAATAAAAGCATCAGGATAGTTAAATTAAGATTTATCCTGTCTTATATTGTCTGGCTGCATATTTCAGACACTGGGCATTTTCCCCTGAAATGTTTTTCTCATGCTGTAAACACACAAGGTTGATACGTGTGGTTCAAGTCTCTGTGTTGTAGAATCTCAGTATTCAGTAGGTTGTGTTGAAAACCGATTGTATTTTCCAGGAAAAAAAACCATCTTTCTTTCAAACTTCATGTTTGTGGGTCTCTTCTGGCCCAAAAGGTAAATAAATCTAAAGATGAACAGAGCCAAGCACTCATTAGGCTATTCACTGCAAAGTATCTAGAACACATTTTAAAACCATATCAGGTCCCTTAAGGTGAGATTTCTGAACATTATAGTGTTTCCTTTATAGAGGGGTGACCAACCCTGACTCTCAGTGGTCAGAAGCCAGTGCTTTTTAACTTTAACCAACTTAATTAATATTCAGTTCACTGCTAATATATCACATAAGGATGCAGTCAAAGAGTCGCCACATGAAAATAACCAGAAACTGAACAGGACTGAAAAAATATATCAGCAAGCAATTTAGCCACCATTGAGCATTCTCCATCATTATAAAAATAACTAAAGAATTATTAAAAGAAAAAAGGAATAAATATCTACATTTAATTGTAAATATATTGTGCATCTGCTGGCGTGTTCCAAACTATCTATCTATCTATCTATCTATCTATCTATCTATCTATCATTTCAAGTGGAACTCATGAGAAGTATGGGAACTCCTGAGATCCGAACAAAAAGAATTACTCTTGCATGCAAGGAGATTTTTGTGACAGCTATTAAAGGCTTTTAACATTCTTGTATTAGAGTATGAAAGGAAATGACTGTTGTGTCAGACCTGTGCACACAGGACTGTGTAATAACAGCTCCAGAGATGCACCTTGTTCATCCATTTATCAAGGTTAGCGTGGAGGGGACATAATGACAATAAAGCCACACCCACGACTTCTAATTCCAGAAGCTTCAGCTTATCCAAATCCCATATATGAATGTCTATCCCATGAAGCAGCATAACGATGACAAACAGGGTGATTCTAGGGCAACCAAGCTTGTCCTACTTTTCTTAAACCTTTGTTAGTACGAGCACAGGCTTAGCAATGGAGAGGCACGCGTTCAAAGCGCGAGCATGAGCCCCCATGCAACCCGTCTGTGAAACTTACAGGCCGACCGCAAACAGGTTTAAGATCATCACAGCGCATTTGCGTAATGGGGAACAGATCCCTCAGCTCCCAATGGCCTTATGCCTTCAACTAACACAGGAACAAAGAATGTAGCCTTCAAAGTGAAGCATCCAGAATCATTCAGAAGCGCTTCAGATTTACAGCATATGGAGAAAGAAGCAGTGAACTTTCGGCCATTGAGACATCTGTGGTACAGCGCCGGAATCTTAGTTTCCTGTTGTATGCATCCTTCCGGCACCTTCCCAGAGGTCTAGTCTCATCTTTTATTAGTCAGATGGCTTCTGTTGCCTTTGAATCTATACATTTACAATCACAGCATTAGTCAGTGAAGCCAGGAAGCAAAATCGCAGAGAGAGATCATACAGCAATGGTATGGCCAGCTGTCTGCTTCCTTCATAATCCTCATCGACCGGTGATTACAGAATTACCCTCATTCCTTGTGTTCTGCTTATTTTTCAATCGTCCCTCATCATGGATGCCAGCGATGCACTCGACAAAGTTCTGAGGCAAATGAGCTGAGAAATGTCGGTCAAGAGAAAAAGAAGCAGGATAAATGAAAAGCAAAACAGACACGTCTACGTATTGAAGAAGGATAAAAGAGGCGGTCCACGGCCAAGGGCCAAGGTCATACCACATGGATGCCAAAATGAAGTCAATTTCTGCTCAGTCTCATCTCCGGCTGTGAGACACAGACATTGATATAATGACTCTTCTTTTGTCCCTTTCTCAGATTCTGTTTTTGATTATGTCAGCTTGTGAGTCCAATGAACAGATTCCCATGACTCATTAAGGTCAGGAGATGCGCACCTTTCGGAACTAAAGAGGCCAACCCCTGCAATGCGGGCGCCTACCAGCGATGTGACGCATTAACAGGCCTATTCATAAATGAGACATTTTCCAAACAGACAGTTGGATTTCAACACAGTGAACTCACTTTGTAGAGGCTTTAAATTGTAAGAAACAATATAAAAAGCCTACATTTGTTTTGTTCTTCTGTGAGTACCAAATACCTTCATTTAATGTCAAATATCATCCATCCATTTTCTAGACAGATTGACTACACTAACGCGACAGATAGATTAGTGACTGTGGTTCGCTGTGGCAGCAGTTCAGTGATTAAATGAAGAACAGCTAATAATTAACTATGTTTCACAGACGGCACAGCTAGGTGAAGATGAACTGGCAAGAGACCTTTAAGTTTTCAGCTGTCCTTAGTCAACCAGGTAAACACTTTGAGTACATAACCTCTCCAGCGTTTGATTCTCTGCACCCCGACCCGCATTTTACCCGTACATGTATTAGTCTGCACCAGTGTTTCCCAACCCAGTCCTCGGGGAACCCCAGACAGTTCACGTTTTTGCTTCCTCTCAGCTCCCAGTGCCCTGTACCAGGTATTCGGTGTTCCTGATTGGCTGGGAGCTGGGAGGGAGCAAAAACTTGGACAGTCCGGGGTTCCCCGAGGACTGGGTTGGGAAACACTGGTCTACAGAAATTCGACATATCCTTATGTTGAATAAACATGTCGGACTTTAAACTGCAAAAAGTACTGCCACACCACCGACGTCTTTTTTACCTTTTACCTTTTTTATCCACAATATCTCAAAAATGTCTTTGTTGTGCCTGCTGAGCTGTCCCTTCCTTCACCACCGCTTCAGTGCTTATCTCTTCCATTAAATACCAAAAGAGTAGCACGTTCTGTCTGCTAACCAAATTTAAATAATATAAGGATTTGCTGAACTTTTGAGCGTCTCTTTAATATTTTAGGTATACTACTAATCTACTTATCAAATTGTGGGTAAACGTTAGTATAGTAGTGAAAAGCCAGCATCCGGACAGATTGGTATGCCCGTTATCTAAAACCCTATACTGTATATGAGTTTATGGCTGTCTTATTTTATTGATACCTTTAAGTTGTAATTTCTCTGACCTTTTACACAGAAAATCTCCACATTTTTCAATCAATAATTTACCAATGGATTTTTTTTTTTAGTGTGCAAAATGCTACCATTCTCCATTTATTTAGAAATGACAGCCAAACAGAAACACTGCACTTTAAACATTTACTTTTACAATCAAATATTTAGTAAATCTGTGGGGTAGCATTTCACAAAAATGCCGAAAGTGGAATGCAAAGCAGCGACATAAACAATATTTTACGCAGAAGAAAAATATGATTATTGGGAAAAGTGATTAAAGTCTGGATATTTTCCATTCCTGAGTAAACATCTCTAAACAACTTAAGTGATGGTTAAAGGGGAGAAATTTTTCTAAAGGTCAGGGTATTTTTGGATCGTCTTGTTCCACTCCATTTCATTCAAGTTCGTGGAAGACGATGTACATACTTATGCCCAAAAAGTGTTATCAGCTCGATCCAAAGCTGGAGAAGGCATACGCCCTAAAATTCCCCAGCTGGAATTACACCCAGGATGGACAACTGAAGTAATTTTATTCCTCAATTCCAACATTGTCACATAATTAATCAGATTGTGACTTTGTAGCCTGTGAGACTTTCTGTTGCATTTGAAAAATCTTATGAACAGCTGTCATGGCTGCCAGCAGGTCGACCCTCGTGTAAGATCGCGCACATGTGTGGCCTGTGTGGAGTGTGTGGTCTGTGTGGAGTGTGTGCTGGAGTGTGTGGCCTGTGTGTAGTGTGTGGCCTGTGTGGAGTGTGTGCTGGAGTGCTTGGCTTGTGTGGAGTGTTTGCTGGAGTGCTTGGCCTGTGTGGCCTGTGTGGAGGGTGTGCTGGAGTGTGTGGCCGGTGTGGAGGGTGTTTTATGTAGACCATCCGTAGTGGGATTAATTGTGGGCTTTCGTGCATAAAAACATCCGCGGCTCTAACAGGCTCAGCACTCAGGCTCATCACACCATCTCCACAACTGGGCTATAAAAGTACCTTTTGGCGCGAAGCTCCTACCTCCCTACCCTGTGTCCCTGATTGGAAACAGAGCCCAATGCAGCAGGCGCATGACCGCATGTTACTCCCCAGCCCAGGAGTTATGCTCACCTCATCGGCAGTACGCGCTAGGGATTCATTCTTGTAAGGAGCTGCAGCCAAAAGATTGTTTCTAACCCTGTTAAATACAAAGTATGAGTCTTTAAACCAAAATGCATTTGTTTAAATTATTGCATTGGCCACAGCAATCACAATTCAATGAATAAAGACCAACGTGCATCAATTTCGGTTTTTCTCAAGGAGAGTACCCCCAGTGAGTCAAGTGTGCCTGCTTTTAGACTAGGGGCAGGCAGCCCCCATCCTGGAGTGCTGGTATCCAGCAGGTTTTCCATCCTACCTGGTCTCTGATGAACCACACCTGATCTCAGATAGATAGTAACTCATCAGGTAGGATGGAAAGCATGCTGGACACTGGCATCGCAGGATCAGGGCTGCCTACAGCTGCTTTAGACGCCTCTGTTGCTCTTGAGACGGCATTCATTGTACGGATTGGCACATCACCGCATGAAGCTCTGAGCTGTGAGCATACCTCATTAGCGTAGCCCCTAATGGAGTCTAATGGAGCTTTAGCGCGTAGCCTGAGGCTCATTATCACAGCCTGCCATCACAGGTGTGTTACTCTACACCCTTTACCTCTAGAATTGTTTAGTTTTCCTTGGACTTTATTGAATCCTTGAGCTCCCGTTTCTCCCCTTTCTGTGACATTGTAACTCTTGGACTTGCCGGGTCAAATTGGGCCTTTAGAAGAAGCCGTGTAATTACCCAGTTACAAGCAGAATACAATCACTTCCATCTCCATGACAGGGGAAAAACACGCTTAAAACAAGTGCCCCTGAGAGCTGATAAAGATCAAAACCCTTTAAATAAAAACATGAGCAATCACTTTCACATAGACTCTCCATCTAAGAGTTAATCAGTGCACTAAACATTCATCTGGGTTTTACAACTAAGATAAGAAGGATTACAGAACATAGCTTGTACCATATAAACCGAAACAGATGTAACGGTTTGCACCATAATTCATATTTGTCCATAATTCTAATTACTCAGTTTTAATCGGTGAGAAAATTTCCAACTGAAGCTAACCCCAAACAAATGTTGATATCTTCAAAACCCTAATAAAATAAAACGGAATGTAAAAATATCTAAAAATAGTAACAGCATGGAAGCAATTTGAGTTAATCAGGCCGATATTTACTGTCTGATAATTGTTACCTTTGAATTGTCAGTGATGTTTATTCTTCTTTTTATTTCCTTTTTACTTTTCTAAAGGAAGACCAGGTCTTCACAGGACAGATCTGTGACATTAATGAGGTAATCAGGATGAGCTCTGATCTGAAATACATATACAGATTTGCTTGCTTTGTATGAGGGACATCATCTTTCTAACTGGCTTCACAGTTTATTTATTCGCTTTATATTGAACATTGACCACATACATAAAAGTTAACAATATACCTCATTTTAAAAAATGGATTTTCGTCAGACACATTGTACGTCTACATTGTTAAAGTCTTTATATTCATTAACATAAAATCCATCTATCCATTCCCTGTACCTTCTTGTCATGTGCATGCTTGTGGTGTAATATTATAAAATATGTTTTATAAAGCTCTCTTTTGGCCTGGATTGCTTTTGTATAAGCACTGATAAGCTCTAGCGACTACTTACATACACAATCCTAGGCCCATCATGGGTCTGTATCACAAGCTGGATTTCGTGCTTAGCTGGATAACCTGTTGGATTTAAGGTGCCCCAGTTTAAACGGACTTGATCTCTCTTCACTTACATTCAGCCCAGACTACCTTAAAACTGACGGTAAGTAAGGAGGAATACAGACAGCATTTTGGGAAGTGGTGTGTGGAGGCCAAGTCCTAAATATGACCACCAAAGCTTCTGCAGAGCAGTCTAGTAAAATGAAAGATAAAAGGCCTAAGAACGATACTGGGGCATGGGAAAAGCCAAGGGGAGGTTAAACGGCTGTCGGAAATGGCCAGGCACTGTTAGGTAACAATTACTACTGTGGAAATCTATTCCCTTTAAACATCTGCCAAGACTTACGCATTCCATTAGATAGAGAAAAGACGTTTGTTTGCCTATGATTAATTACCGCTCCCCTACAAATGCGCAGGCCGTGTAATGGCAGTGTGGCCCTGGGACATCCATTCATCTTGCACCTCGCTTACCCTGGTTAGGGGCGCGGGGGAACCTGAAGCCTGATCCAGGCAGCATGGGGCATATAGCAGGGCTTCACCCAGGATGGGATGCCGGTCCATCACAGGGCACGTAGCTGGGCTTCACCCTGGACGGGATGCCAGTCCATCACAAGGTACGTGGCTGGGGGACACCCTGGACGGGATGCCGGTCCATCACAGGGTACGTGGCTGGGGTACACCCTGGATGGGATGCCGGTCCATCACAGGGTACGTGGCTGGGGTACACCCTGGACGGGATGCCGGTCCATCACAGGGTACGTAGTTGTGCTTCACCCTGGACGGGATGCCACTGGCCTGCAAAATGTATACATGCAGTCCCGGGGTCGCCGACGTCCGACTTACGAACAAACTGCCATGAAGGCTATGATATAAAAAATTCAGCTTAAAATGCGATGGTTCGTAATAGCAAATGCACTCTTCTGTGTGACGCTCAAGAAAACATTGCCTGGGTTTAGTGGTTCATCAGCATGAGGTACAATAGGCATCTGGAGCCTATCCCAGAGGCAATGGGGGGCAAGATGGGGAACTACCCAGTATGGGGTGTCATCCCATCATAGGGCACACTCACACACCATTCGCTCACACATCATTCACTCACACACCATTAACACCTATGGGCAATGTGGCAACTCCAGGAAGCCTCAGCATGTTTTTGGTCTGTGGGGGGAAATCGGAGTACTTGGAGGAAACCCCACGACGACACGGGGAGAACATGCAAACTCCACGACGACACGGGGAGAACATGCAAACTCCACGACGTCACGGGGAGAACATGCAAACTCCACGACGACACGGGGAGAACATGCAAACTCCACGACGACACGGGGAGAACATGCAAACCCTACAATGACATGGGGTTTCAAATGCAACATAAGATTAAGAAAAAAATATTTCTTTTTTTTTATTTAATGTTGTGATGCAGCAGCTATCTATGAACCAAATACCAGGATAAGTGCTCGGAAGATGAATGGATATTCCAATTATTAACTTTTTCACTTTGATAGAAAATCTTTGAGGTGTTCAGACTCTGAAGGGTATGACAGGTCAAGATGGAGTTGTGTTTATCAGCATGAGGATTGTGGATTGTATTACATGCAGAGTGAGATCGTGCACCACGCAGCTCTTCCGATCCGGAGTTTTCCTGGCTTCCGAATCAATGGCACACATCTGCACCATGCGGCCATATGGGAAGCGTCAACCAATCATGGGACTCCCGTGTTGTTGGGAGGCCAACCTAAGTATTGGTTTGCAGCAGAAGGCTAAACCAAAACTACTAACTGATTTAGTACGATTTGTACTGTGGCTTTAAGGTTCTTGGTGGGATGTAATCATGCTGTTGGTATTGTCAGACCTCTTCTGAAAGGAACCACAACTCCCTCCCTCCCCCACCAACCATTATGACAGAATAAAGCATTTTTACTAGATGAACCGTAACCATCTCCTTGCCAGAGGAACATCAGCTGGAAGCTCTTTACACGTGTCACAAAAAAAGTTTTTTTCTGATAAACCACAACTGTTAAGATAAAAATATTATTTATTCTTGAGGGTTTTTGAATCTGTAAACTGTAGCAGAATAACAGGGTAGAACGTATCATGTTCAATGATAAGATTTCCTCATTTCTCCAGAAGTCCCAAAAGTTCTATATGCAAAAAGAGAACGTTCTACTGATTTTTTTTTATTGTATAAATGTTTCCAAAACATAATTTGTCAACAAGGGAGTAAATGATATCCATGCTGAATGCTGAAAGGCAGACTAAGATTCACTGTTAAGTTTCACTGTACAATCCCAGGGACAGTAAAACTACTTATGAAAAGAAATATTTACACACAATGACAGGTCTCCCCCCAGAGAGGTACATTAGGCTGAAGCAGGGAAATATTTCTGTTTTAATCATCAAGCTATAAATGAAACTGCTAAAGTGACTTATGAGACCTTAATATAAAACAGAACAGAACCTTTTGAAACACAGTTTTCTTTAAATGATCAAAAAAGAAGGGAAATCGTATATTTTACTTGAATGGTCCAAGTCACAAAATGCAGTGCCAGCGCCTTCGTTTGGTACAGTATGCTGCAATGCCACATGTAAGCTTTGGATGGGGTCGAATCCTCACCTAAAATAACGCAGTGGAAATGCAACATGTGCCGCGGAACTGTATGTGGAAAGAGACTTGGCGCACATTTAGGTCTCTGGGCCGAAGATATTTTTCAAAATCCACGTTGGACACAAAAACATCCACCTTTCTTCAGCTTGAAATGCACCTTCACTTCAGACTTTTGTTTTTACCGCGCATGAAGATCGGAGAAATTCCTCGCTCCCTTGACAGCCGAACAGCAGCCGTCAGGGAGTGACGCAGCCGTCAGGGAGTGACAGACAGTATCTGCTGTCACAGCTTAAGCCAGTTGTCTGAGGCAGAGGACTGCTGTTCGTACCTGTAGATCCGCATTTGTTTTTCATTTCTCTATTTTCTTGTCTCATGTTCCTAAACTTCCATTATTTGCTAGTTGCTAGTTTGGATGCTGATTGCTTCATTGCTGATTGAAGATGTGGTCAGATGTCAAGCTTCTCTCTCACTATGTATGTTTGTGTGTGTGTGTGAGCGGGTGTACCTATCCTTATGGGGACACAATGTCCCCATAACGTGATAAATATCCATTTTTTTATTTTATAAAAATCAGTGACTGCTATGAAAAAACTAAAAATGCAAAAACTCTAGTATCTTACTTGGTTACTTATGGTTATGGTTAGGGCAGGGTGGGGGTTAAGGTTATGGTTATGGTCAGGGCTGGGTGGGGGTTAAGGTTGTCATAGTTAGCGTTAGCATTTTTCCCACAGAAGTGAATGAGCGGGCCCCATAAGGATAGGTATACCCGACGTGTGTGTGTGTGTGTGTGTGTGTGCGTGTGTGTGTCTCAAAGGAGAGCATGATGGGATATATGAAAAGAAACATTCCAGTATTTCTTGTTCCATTTCACTAAGCACAAATATCTTAGGGTGTGTAGACAGGAATTTCATTCACAGAGATTTATTTTGGTACTTTTTTTTTTTTTACCATTTTGGCATCTTTCTGATTGGCTTGGCAAAATCCTGCTCCATCACTGGCATGCGAGGAAGCCTTCTAGGCCCAGAATGAACCGGTTCGATCGTTTTTTGAGCTGATCTTGTGTCTTTATAACGCAGCACCAGTGAGAGACCCTCTCTGCTAAAAACCTGTATCAGAACGAGCCCCCTGAGAATGGTAAATGATTTCGAACCTCCCAGAAAATGGTAATCTCAGTGTAAGGGGTGGTTTTTTGTTTGGAAAGAAAATAAGTGCATAAATGTTACCTCAATAACATACCTGATTAAATCTGACTTCCCTGCTTTCCCGATCCCCCTCAATACCACACATATATTAAAGCTGTCAGTTTGAACTGTTTTTTATTGTTATTGGCTTTTACACACACAAAGCACACAGTAGGCTTTGTAAAGTGGAATAATGGCTGTTACATAAGTAACTCGTCTTTGAAAAAAACACATACATTTGCCTTACTTTCCCTGAAAGTAAGAAAATAATTTTTCATCACTTGCAAACATCTATAAAGAGACGGGACAGTTAGCTGTAGTAGGACGCAAGAGTGAAAGTGATCACTTCTGAGAAAGCAGAAGTTTGACGATAGTTGCTCTCTTGAGAGAGAATGCAGGAGAGCTTGCTGGGTGGTCTGGGGTCGTTTCGCGGCCCACCCCACATGTTTCTGACACGGGGTGACCCCGTGGCATGGGGGGTGGTTCCCACCACGTCCCCCCTGCTTCCTTCCACCAGCATTATCACACCTTCAGAACGAATCGTCAAAGATGCCCGAGATTACAGGTCATTCTCCATCCCAGGCCCTCATGCCCTTTTTTGAGCGAAAACACTCTGGATAAGGGTTATAAGTGGCCTTAGCGTCCGCGTGACGGATTTAACGGTGAGCTAAGGAACGTTCTCCTTCCACGCCCCGGGATGTGTGTGGCATTTCAGGCGCGACAGATGACACCCATGTGCTTGTTTTCACTGTTGAATGTATCGTATCAGTTTCATTAAAAAAAAAAGAAGCTAAAGAGAAAAAGTTTAAACAGACATTTTAAAAAGCACATGACATGCATACATAACATGCCAAGGCGTTTTTAGCAGGGATCGGACATTACAGGACAGACAGATCTTTTAAACAGATGGCATTGGTCACCTATTCAAACCGCCTGGTGAGATTCTTTTGGAGACGCGGATTCAGGTGCGGGTTTGGCAAACGGAAAGAACGTAACCATGTTTCCGAGATCAGGAGGGAATGTAAACAAGTCCTCTTTCACGAGTTGCACCGCGTCAGTCCTTCTCGTTTCAGCAACGGCCCATGAAACGAGAGGCTAATATAAATAAAATTTTACAAATATCGCTCCACCTCTGCATTGCTCTGGACGAACGCGGCCCCGTCAGCGGTCTGCATCTCAATGTCTTTCCCAGCTGTGTTTTCAGGAAGGAGAGCCAGGTCTTTGAATACATCTGCATAATGGCTGAAACCTGGTCCCCAATTCAGCAGACTGTCCCAGTTGAAGGCCCCAGCTTGTTGGCCCGTTTTGTGGGGTAGGGTGTGGTGCTCGGTTACTGGTACCTGGGGACCACCTCCCACACCTTCAGGTCGGCGGTTTGAGTAGCGCCGCTGTCTGAGCCGGCCGCCGTAGTCTTCGTCGTCGCCGTCAGACTCGTTGACCTGGGAGAGCTTGGGCACCCGGGAGCCATAGCTGGGCTTCTCACGCTCGTATTCCATCTCGGAGCAGGTGAAGGAGTCATGTGACTCACTCTCAGAGGACGACTCATGGGCAGGGATGCCGTCGGCAGGGTTCCGCCCACGGGCCAGCGGCTTCCGGCAGTCGTCCTCAGAGGAGGAGCGCCCGTGGTCGGCGCTGCAGATGCTGGGGTTGCGAGGCCGGGGCGTGTTAAGCCTCGCTACTTCATCGAGGGTTAGCCCCACGGGGGGCCCTGTCTCTAAGGGGAGCTGCTCGATGGGCTGCCTCATGCGGCTGCTGGGTCTTGAGCCCTGGGCCGCCATGGTCTGTGGACTCTTACTTCGCCGGCCCAGTCGTGTGGCATACTGAAAGGCCTCGCTATGGGGGTCCAGGGGGCTGCTCTCTCTGCGGGTCGTGGTGAACTCCCGGGCGGGGCTGTGCCGGTACAGCGTTGATGGTTTGGTAAAGGCAGCCGGGCTATGTCGAGAGAGAGGGGCAGTGGTAGGACTGGTGGCATGGCTGAGGGGCGTGGACCTCAGGGTCTGCCCGTACGAGGTCTGGTACCCATAGCTCCCCGCTGCCAATGGCATGGGCGATTGCCGGGCCAGACCCAGTGGGCTGTGCCTTTGGATCGAGAACTTAGGAGCGTGGCTACGAAACTGCTTGTAGTGCTGGATGATGTCGGCATCTGAGGCGGCGATGCTGCTGGCATTGTCGATGTCGTAGTGCTCCATTTCCGCCTCAGGCCTGGCCCCTGGTACTGGTCCACTTCCATGCGAGAGGTTGCCCTCATCGTAGATCAGATAGGGGTTATCCCTCTCGATGATGTCAGGCTTGGGGTTGCCCTCGGGCTGCTTACGCACCGCCATGTCATCCCCATATGGCTGTGTGCTGTCTGGATCATTGTATCCCACATTCTCACTGCCCTTCTTCTTCTTTTCCTCCTCTTCCTCAGGCGCCTTTGTTCCCTTGGGTTCACTGTTCCGGCGGTTCCGCAAACAGTTGCACAGAATGAGGCCCAGTACCAGGAGCGCCAGGGCAGATGCACAGCCCCCAGTAATGGCTGGGATGGCCCAAGCAGGCAGGAGTCCTCCCTCTGCGGGAGACGGGCTGCAGACGAACCCCCCGCCCGGGGCCATTTCACAGTGGGTGCCCTGGGGGCATTCAATGCCCAGGCAAGCCAGTGGAATCTGGCAGGTCCGTCCCGTGAAGGATTCTGTACAGGTGCAGGTGAATCCATAAGGGTCCTGAGGCTCACAGCTGCCCCCATTCTGACAGGGGCTCAAGGCGCAGTCACCTGGGGGGGTACAGCGGTAGCTGTACCAGTGGTTGACGCAGAGCAGGCTAGCCTCACAGGGGTTGCTGGAGCACACGTCGGGTCCACGGCAGCCCACCTGGACTGACGGGTGCGTCCTGGAGACGGTGACTACATCATGGTCTCCGCTGTAGGGCAGGATCTGCCCATTATATTTCACGTATGCTATGCAGCCATCAAAGCCTGGAAGAGAGGAAGAGCCGTTCAGACACAGGGAGGTCGCCCTGGACGCCGGCCCGGGATGAAACATCCGGACCAAACGGAGCTAATCTCTTTTCAAAATATGTGACACAGCCAGATTGTTTCCTTAACAATACCAGGAATAGAGTCATTAGGGAAATGCTGGGAATGTCGTTTTGATATTTAATTGATACAACATCGTATGCAAGATGAGCATCGATTCCAGCTGGAAGATGTTTCATGGATTCCTGTTTGTCGTTGTGGTATAAATATAGCTCTGCACTGTTCCTCAATGGTGTTTCAGAAGAGTGCTTTACAGTCAACGTTAGGTTTAAGATAACTGACTCACCTGAGCCGTCCTTCTGAATGGACTCTGAGGGGACCCCCCCGAGGGAAAGGGTTAGGACATTAACTCCCCCAAAGTCCTGTGTGAGATGCAGGATCTCCTTGGGTGGGCTGTTGTCAACTCTGAGTGAGGTGGCCAACTCGTGCTTCAGAAGCAGAAGAGTGTGCCATTGCCCGTCTGAAACCGCCTTTTCGGCTAACGTCCTCTCCACCTTGCCCCCGACGCCGGCGTCCGAAATGTACAGCAGATGTCCGTTCTTCAGCTGGATGTAAAAAAAGGGGGCTGCCGTCAGTCGCTGCGGTGGCTTCACGAAGATCAAACACACCCTGCTTTCTAACCTGATTCGCTCTGTGTAAAGCTGCTGGCCATAGATACAATCAGTTATGTAAATTATAGCATCAAAAATAATGTAAAAAACATGCAAAGAAGTCTTTGCCAAGCTAATGAAATTCCAACGGCTATACTTTTCTAGGACTGCCCAGTATTCCACATAAAATGGCACTGTGGTTTTCTCAAAGGTTTCCAGGGATCCCATTTTTGCCCTAGTTTCACCACTGACTGCAATTAAACCATGGTTACTGTGGTTATAGCGCATACTTTAATTAACAGGCAATACCACAAAGTCAGATGTGTAACTAACAATTATAATCTGAAGTATTTTAATTATTTTGGAAACAATTTAAATTCCTTTCTTGGTTTCATATCACATTAAAAATACTCTTTGGTGCTGGATGTTTTCTGACGTGTGGAATTGTACTGTATTGTATTCTGATAAACTGGAATGCGATGCTAGTGATTCTCCTCACAGAAATGGTAGCATAGATTTTCCCTGTTTGTTACATACAAAGTACATGCTAAATGCTAGGTACATGCTAAATGCTAGGTACGTGCTAAATGCTAGGTACATGCTAAATGCTAGGTACGTGCTA
>JAODLD010000056.1:5657973-5671560 GCA_026781065.1 Mormyrops boulengeri | reverse complement strand
AATTTATTATAGGATTACAGTTTGGGATGGGGATAGGAATACAGAGGAATGAGGAATAGTGAGTATAGACAGGAAACGGGGCTAAGAATATGAACGAATGTAAATTTATTATAGGATTACAGTTTGGGATGGGGATAGGAATACAGAGGAATGAGGAATAGTGAGTATAGACAGGAAACAGGGCTGAGAATACGAATGAATGTAAATTTATTATAGGATTATAGATAGTATTGTCCAGCCAATCAGTTTTTAGGATTAGTAGTGATGGCGCTGGACTAGTCAGAGCTGTAGATAATTAAAAATGTAGGATGAAGTCAAAGCGCGATTGCGGAGGGGGCACGGTTGGCTTTATGATAATGCTCACCTTCACTGTAGTGTAGTTGCTACTCTCCTGCAGATGGAGTAAGGTCCCTGTCATGCTCCGTGTGCGAAATCGGATTTCCAGACTGCTTGGGTCGGCTGGGCCTTGACCCGGCTCCTTCACCAGGCTCCGCAGGGTCTCGGCCAGTAGGATGTCACGCCTCCTTCCTGGTTTCAGAGAGTAGTCCAATCGGCCGTAGCCGTTCAGGGACAGAGCTGTGTCGGCACTCATGACTGCAGATGAACCACAGACATAGAAGCCAATGAGCTCTGAACCCAACCACTCATGTACCACACAGAGACATGGGTCACTGGATTCTGAACCCAGTCACTCATCTATATAAAAGAACACTGACACAGTCAATGAGGCCTGAACCCAAATATTGATGTTCCACACACACGTCGATGCCAATGAGCTCTGGACCCAGTAATTTGTGTACCACACACAGATGCAGGCAGATGAACTCCAAACCTAATAGGTAGTTGCTTACATCTCTCACAGTACTTCCCGGTGAATCCCTCCACACAATGGCACTGTTGCCAAGACCAGCGGTCAACACATGTGCCGCTATGGTGACATGGCTGATTTGCACATGCTCCTTCCATCCTGGCACATCTGTAACAATGGGTGCAAAGTTCAGCAATGAGAGCACTCTTAATGCAAAGTAGAGTCAGGTGGTGATAAAATGCTGAATGTTACTGTTAGGCAGTCAAGAAGTGCTAAATGCTAAATGTCAGGAGATAAATAAGCCAATCAGTGAGGAGATGCTAAATGTCAGGAGATAGACAGGTGATAAATAAGCCAATCAGTGCGGAGATGCTAAATGCTAAATGTCAGGAGTTAGGCAGGTGATAAATAAGCCAATCAGTGAGGAGATGCTAAATGTCAGGAGATAGACAGGTGATAAATAAGCCAATCAGCGAGGAGATGCTAAATGCTAAATGTCAGGAGATAGACAGGTGATAAATGAGCCAATCAGTCAGGAGATGCTAAATGTCAGGAGATAGACAGGTGATAAATAAGCCAATCAGTGAGGAGATGCTAAATGTCAGGAGATAGACAGGTGATAAATAAGCCAATCAGCGAGGAGATGCTAAATGTCAGGCAGTGATGTGCCACTGAAAGCTAAATTCTGGCAATTGAGTAAATTATAATTGACAAACACTACATATCGTGCAGCGAAGGGATGCTCAGTGCTTAACACCATGCAGTGAGGGACCACTGAACGACACACTTTAAGGCATGATATACGTTAAATGTTAATGTCCGACGGGAGACTGAAAGCAGAACATGACGCTTCCGAGCCCCGTGGAGCCGCCCGCCCAAACCTGTCCGTGATTCCATGGGTCTCCAGGGCCTGGCCCGGCTCCAGCGGGTTCCCGTTGACGGCCAGCTCCATGACACAGCCCACGAAGTCGTGAGCGGCGACCTGCCCTGGCCGCCGCAGGAGGGGCTCCATGGACCGCACGCCCCCCACCGAGAGCCTGTTGGGACGCACGTCCAGCACCCTGCCGGGCACAAAGAGGCGCCGGGGATCAGCGTCTCGGCCAACGACAAGGCGCACACTGGCGCTCCAGCCGCCACACACTGTCGCTGATCGACTGGCTGACAGCAGCACAATGGCTGCGGCACCCCCCCGGCACTCGGCGCTTTAATCGCAGCCTTTGCTTATGAGACAGTTTGGTCAGTCAGAATGTGCTCCACAGTTCTGCTCATTGTCCAGCTTGTCAAGGCCCTCAGACTCGGGCTCCTTCTCTCACTGAACGCTGACAGCTGTTCCGAGGCCTGCGTCTCCGCGGTCCCCTTACCAGTCTCTGTGTAACGCCATGCTGCTGACCGTGCAGAATCCCGGTTCCTGGTCCTCGGTGCACTGGTCCACGGTTAGGGAAGCAGACTGGAACAGACACACAGATACAATAGGACGAAACGAACCAAACACTCAAATGAAGTTATCCGCAACTGTTTTCATTTTTAACTGATGGAAAATACAAATGCAAAATGAAACAAATTTTTTACAACAGGGAACCAACAGAAGAATTATTTGGAAGTGGATAAGAAACACTTTGCTTGTGGTGACCATTTGCACGCAGGACTAATACTTCATATAAAATACCGCAGCGATCTTGCCTAAGATCTTATGCGTTCACTTTCGCACTATTGGTAGATTCAGGAGCTACGTTTCCCACACATGCTGGTGGTGGTTACGTGGTGTGTTGTGTGAGAACGAAGAAGTGCAGTGATGTCAATAGACAAAAGGTGATCTTTTTAACAACAAGGAGTCGTCTTCTCGTTTCCCTAGCGCTCAGCATCCACAAGCTGCACTGATTCTGCAGCTTACAGAAGCCTATAGTGATTTATGTTCTTTTAATGTTTTAATTCCGTCATATAGCATACACCGGGGTGAAATGCCTGGAGGGTATAACAGTATGAAAAAATAGATACCACCAAGCATAAAATTTACTTATTGTACATAATGAGTCCATGATAAAACTTGTGAATTATGGTTCCCATTTGCATATGGTTTACATATGATCTCGTAAATGAAAATGAATCACTTAAACCACATTGTTGATTTATTATGGAATTGGGCCTGTTTTGTTTGACTGTTGCATTTTTTGACCCTTTTAATGAGACACGGACTCTTCAGTTGGATAAACACGTGACTGTGACTGTGTCAGGCAGGCCAGCGGAATTACACACTATCCATACCGAGCGGAATTACACACTATCCATACCGAGCGGAATTACACACTATCCATACCGAGCGGAATTACACACTATCCATACTGAGCGGAATTACACACTATCCATACCGAGTTACTGCATTGGCAGGTACACATTGATACAACTTGAGACATTGAGACACCCATGAAAAACGATCACTTTTGGAGCAATGGGGAAATTTGGGAAATGTCCTACATATACACACATCCATACACATATGTAAACATTAAAAACTGTCTTATTTCACTCCTGTAACCAGACCTGTAACCACATTATGAGACCTGTCTGTTGGTTAATGATTTACCCGTTTCCCAAGTTATAAAGAATAAGTTTTACCTATTCTTTATAATAACACCAGGACATTAATGAACCATGATGAGTGATATTAGAGGTGGATGGTTCAGGTCCAGAAAGTAAAAATCCAGACCAAGATTTTGTTTCAACCAATCAGTTGAGTATAAAGAGTCACAGACACAGAGACTCAGCTGGTTGGTTGAAACAAAATCTTGGTCTGGATTTTTACTTTCTGGCTGGAAATAATCCACCTCTGCCTGACATAATGAACTGAATGTCTTCTCACCATTCCAGCTCTTCTGGCAATGACTGTGTGGAACTGGCCATCAGAAACCTTCTTCATGGTCATCAGTTTGAAGTTGCCACTCCCCAAGTTGAAAGAGAAGCGCATACGGCCCTCGAACACCTCCAGGGCGAGAAACTCGGCCTTCTCTCCGGTCTGGTTGTCATGGTTGTACAGTAAGAGGGCGTGGCTTTGGATGGTGGAGAACTTCATGTAGATGTAGTTGTTGTTTGGGTCCAGAGCAGGGAACTCCATGTATGACAGTTCTCCAAAGCCGTAGCTACTAAGTTCACAATTCTTTCCAAAGACACCTTGGGAATAATAATGGTGTAGTAGTTCACAATGACTACAAAATTAACATAGGATTCATGACTGAGTGACTGAAATGAAGCTAACTCTGTCTTTTATATCTGATCTCCAATCTATCTATGAATCTATTCATAAACATAAGTCATTAGCATATGAATATCTGTTTATTTGGGGAAAAAAACTGTCTATAAGCACAAATATTTGAAGACAGGTGAGTGACAGAGAACAGGACATGATGTCACACTTGCACACAGTAGGCTTTCAAAACTGACCACATAGCTTAGTGTTCGGATGTAAAACACACCATCCTTTTAGCTCAAATGGCTTTACAAGACCCGCTGTCAGCTAGTGGCAGCTGTTGCTCCGCTGACCCAAATGAATTCAGGCAGACAGTCTTCATTACCCTGGCCTACAACCAGGTTAGAAATGATCATTTTTGGCAGTTGTTCCATGCAGGCGTGCCAAAAGCTGAAGGTCTAGCTGATTAGCGCAATTATCACTTACCGAATGGACAACGACAGTGATATCCGTCCACACTGCTTTGACAGGATCCGCCATTAAAACAAGGATTGCATTCGCAGTAGTTGATTGCAGACTCACATGATTTACCTTGGACCACCGAACAATACAACACAAATTAGAACGAATCAAGCTACACAAGTCAACACGATCATACTGGGAAAACGCTCCCAGAACATATTTTGGTGTGGATGCTGCAGCCTTTCGCTCACTGACTCAATGACAAAGTAAATTATTTAGAACGTGACCTTATTTGTTATACGAGACCAAGTCAATTGATTCCGAGTATACTATGACATATCTCAATCATTAAATATTGAGAGATCAATGATAGACCTGTAACTAAAAGCCTGCCAGGTGAACTCGCAGGAAATCTTCTGTACATTTGAGCTAGGAGTTAAAATCCCTTAACTAATAATATCCAGCTGTATAACTGGGAAAAGTGTGAAAGGTAGGCTGTGCAAGTCATTTTGGAAATGGCTATAGTAATGAAAACAACACATTTCCTTATGCTGGCCAAAATTTCACGGTTCAGGATTTTTACTGAGAATTGAACAAAAACTATATTAGGATTTTATCTGGGACATAGGCAAGACAAATCAACATTACAAATAACTTGAAATAAACGTATCAATCCATCCATCTTCAAACCACTTATCTACGACAGGGTCGCAGGGGGCCTAGAGCCTATCCCAGGCGGCACAAGGCAGGAGGGCACCGTGGACGGGATGCCAGGCCATCACAGAGCATATACATGGACACATTCACACACACACAATCATACACTGTGGTTCATACAATTCAGAGACACCAATTAATCTAACAGCATAAATTTGGACTGGGAGGAAATCTCAGAGGAAACCCACAGAACATGGAGAAAACATGCAAACCACACACAGAACTGAGGCAATATTCACAACACACTTTACAATACAGTTCCTTAGTAATGTAGTAGTAACTCAATGGCTACTCAGGTACAATCATAACCAAATTTAGTAGCTATTGAGATAAAAGATCCATTACAATTCATTAATAATGAACAAGGTAGTGTAGAGACAAAGCATACCTGTGAATCCTGGATTACACTGGCATTTGAAGGACCCAGGGTAGTTTTGGCAGAGCGCTCCATTCATGCAGGGCTTAGACAGGCATTCGTTGATGTCCCGCTCGCAGGCCATTCCGGTGAAGCCCTCGAGGCATGTGCAGGAGAACCCACCTACGAGATTGTGGCAGGTCCCACCGTTGTGGCAAGGAGCTGGCCGGCACTCATCGATATCAGCCTCGCACAGCATCCCTGCATAACCAGGCAGGCAGCTGCAAGCGTAGGGCTGTAGGGGCTGGTTAGAAACTAGGATAACGGGCATGCTCTCCTCTACCTTCATCTCAGGCCCCACAGCAAGACGCCTCCTGCAGGAGCCCCCATTCTGGCAAGGGTTGCAGGTGCAGGGATCATAGTCTACTTGATCAATTTCTACCCCACTCTTACGATGGAGGACATCCTTGATGCTCTGGAAAAATGTGGCTACGCCACTGGGGCGAACATACTGGTTATAGCCCCTCTTCACTGCGACCATCACATAGGTCTGGCTATCTCGCTCAAAAGCTCCATAGACCTGCACATTGGACCCGAGGCCAGCCAGCTGTGAGTTAGCCACTTGCAGGAAGGCCAGGTAGCTGTTGGCGAGGAAGGCCTTTACGGTTGGGACACGGAGGCGAATCAGGATGCTGTTGTCAACAGTGGCGTTGCTGAAGCCCATGAATATGACCTGCACCTGGTTGTTGACGCTGCTATGAACGCCATCACTGCTGTTGACTACCAGGTCAAAGGTTTCATCTGTGGAGCGGGCACTGGAACTGAGGTCACATGAGTCTGCTGGGATGGTAAAGATGCTGGCCCCACCCGGGATAAGAAAACAGTGGAAGATATCATCCACATCAGGATCCTGGGGTTTCACACTGCCTAGAGAACCCTCAGGGAACATTGTCCCAAAATAATACACAAAGATCGCCACTGTCCTGGACTTTGAGGGATTGTCATTTTGATCAGCAACCCTGATGTGAACTGTTCCAGTGGAGGACATTTGTGGAATGCCAGAGTCCCTGATTACTATGGGAAGGAAGAAATCACTCACTTGTTCCCGGTCAATTTCTCGGCGTGTGGACAACAATCCACTGGTACTGAGGTCAAAATAGCTTGCCCATGAACCAGCAGCAACCAGACTATATGTATATGGCCCTTGATTCGGGGGTAGATCTGGGTCAGTGGACTGTAGGGTCATGACTGGTGTTCCAGGGGGTTGGTTCTCCAAAACCTCTCCACTGGCGGTCACAATAGTGGGGCCATTATCGTTGACATCCTCCAGGGTCACAATCAGGGTGGCACTTCCAGTCGCAGGAGGTGAGCCGGAATCCACAGCAAGTAGGGTGACGTTGTAAACCAGTACAGATTCCCTGTCAAGCTCAGCTGCTAATGAAACCTGACCATTCTGAGGATTGATGGAGAAGTCAATCTTATCATTATCATTCGCTAATGAATAAGAGAATGTGTTCCAGCTCGGGATGGAATCAGAATCCGTTGCAGAGACTGATATGACAATAGTGCCAATGGAAAGGGCTTCAGCTACTTTCACGTTGTATACCTCTGAGCTGAAGACAGGGGCATCATTAGCATCCAGAATGGTGATGTTCACCAATACCTCGTCAATATCTGCTCCTCTTATGCATCCTGCATTCTTTGCCAGCACCGTCAGGGAGACTTTCTCCTCTTTTTCTCGATCAAGGGGGCCCATGATGTAAATTTGCCCCGTGGTTTTGTGTATTCCGAAGCCTTTCTTCCGGCTCTTCCCAAATATGAGATAGTGGACTTCTCCATCCTCTGCCAGGTCGCGGTCACTTGCAAAGACTTCCCCTACCACTGTCCCTTTGGGAGCTGCTTCAGATACCTCAAAATAATACAGCTTTGACACAAAGCGGGGGATGTATTCATTTACCCCTTTAAGCTGGATGTTGACATTTGCAAAGCTGCAGCGGTCTTCATCTGGGACGTTAAAAGCCTTTACGGTTAAATGGTAGACTTGTTTGACTTCATAATCCAAGAAGCCCTGTGTGGAGATAATTCCTGTGTTTGGGTCAATTATGAACAAGTCACTATCAGAGGACTGAATTACATAAGCTACCAAAGCATTTGCACCAGAGTCTTTGTCCGTGGCGTTTAATCTCATGACAACTGTACCACTGGGGACATTCTCTTGAATGGTTGGGAAGAACTCCTCAGAGTCAAAGGCAGGAGGGTTGTCATTCACATCAGTCACATGGATGGTGACCTTGGCATAGCCAGTCCTTGCAATCCAACCTCCATCAGTAGCAGAAATCCTAAGTGTATGAGACTTCTTTTTTTCGTAGTCCAAGGGTTGATTTAGGCTTAAGGTTCCTGTTGTGCTATTCAGTAAGAAATAGTCTTCCTCATTCCCAGAGATGATGCCATATGTGATGCGACCGTTCACTGCACTGTCCATGTCTCTCGCTAAGAGCGTCCTGATGGTGGTTCCAATGCTCAAGCTCTCAGGGACAGTGGCGGTGACATGGTTCTGTGAAAACTCTGGCGTGTTGAGGTTCTCTTCAGTCACCTCAACACGCACTGTAGTTTTGGATGAAAGTGGCGGATTCCCATTATCTTTAGCTGTGACTTCAATGTGGAAAACTTTACTGACATCAGATGCCAGCGATGAGGCAACAGTAATCCAGCCACTCAGTCTGTCCAGATGAAACTTACTAGAGCTGTTGCCTCCTGATATCGAGTATTCCATCTCAGAAATCGGGCTGAAGTGATTATCATCAGTGGCTATCACTTGAATCAGATTTGTTCCCACTTTGGCACTTTTTGTAATTGGTGTATAATAACTGGAGTATTCAAACTGTGGTGGGTTCTCATTTCTTTTCACAATGTTTACAGTGACGGTTGTCTCAGTCAGTAAAGGCTTAGCTCCCCTGTCTGATGCTGTTATAATGAAATCATGGCGGTTAATGTTAAGATTGCCAGGTACGGTGGAATTTTTATATCTCAGGGGCTTTTTAATGAGGATCTCCCCAGAGTTTGTATTGATTTGGAAGAATTCAGTCGGAGATCTGATGAAATAGAACACTTGCCCATTAAAGCCTTCATCGGGGTCAGTTGCATTTACAAGAATCACAACTGACCCAACAGGTGCGAGTTCAGGATATTCAAGGTAGTAGGATGGTTTGCTGAACTTGGGGGCATTATCATTTACATCTGTTACAAATATTGTGACATCAGTGTTAACAGTCCAGCCCGAATCATGAGCTGATACTTTAACAATATAGCGATCAGTGACTTCTCTATCCAAAGGACGTCTAATGCTAATGTCACCAGTTTCAGAATTAATAGCGAAAGGAAGACTGGTACTGGAGATGGAGTAATGGCTTACTGCGTTTGCTCCAGCATCTTCGTCCGAGGTTGTGACACGTGTGACTGTATAGCCAACCGGAGCGCTTTCAGGCACCGTGGCACTGAAAATCTTGGAGAACCTTGGGCTGTTGTCATTCACATCCAGAACTGTTATGATAACGTCAACTGTGCAGCTTTTTGGAGGGGTACCTTGGTCTGTTGCTTTGACACTCAATACATACCGAGCTGTTTTTTCCCGATCCAGAGGCCTAGTGGTTCGGATTTCTCCAGTGGATTGGTCAATTACAAAGCAGTTGTCATTGTTTCCAGAGATGATGGTATAATCTATTTGACCATTAGGCCCACTGTCATGGTCAACTGCTGACACTACAACAACTCTCTGTGGTGAAAGATTTTCTAATAGCTGGGCTTGAAAAGGCTTTTGTTCAAATACTGGATAGTTATCATTGACATCTAGAACGGTTATATCTACCTTCTTGTATGAAGAATAAGGGGGGAAACCTTGGTCCCTGGCCTCGATCCAAAGCACATAATTCTGGATTTTCTCAAAATCCAGAACATTCTTGATGGATAATTCTCCAGTTTGCTGGTCCAAATAAAATGCATTGTCAAGATTTCCACATGCAATGTAGTATGTTAAATCCCCGCCCCTTTTGGAGAATCCCGTGACTTTCGTAACAAGTGTTCCTGTTGCTTGACTCTCAGGGAATGTGAAAGCAGACTGCCCTGGTTTTATGACTGGGAATTCCCCTCCTGACGCAAACCTGACAGTGACTGTGGTTGTGTCAAACTTGGGGTTGCCCCCACGGTCTTTCACACTGACGGTGAGGGTGACCTCCTTGCTGGTTATCAGCTCTTCATTGGCTGTGATGGTACCTCTTGCCTGGTCAATGTGGAACTTCTCAGAGTGCCCACCAGTCAAGGAATAAAACAGCTGGGAATTGGATCCTGCGTCGTCATCAGTCACTGTCACAGCAAACACTAAGGAACCTGTGCATAATAAAACAACGACGACAGCTAAATTATTATTGAATTCATGAATATGTAGAACATTACATTGTTTATGAAAGTAAATGTGCTAATGTGAGTGGTGCAACCATCCCATCCACCTGCTGATCCTGTACAGCAGGGCTATTCAACTCACGGTCCTCAAGGGCCGAACACTGCTGATTTTCCAGCCTTCCTCTACCTGTGAGCCAGGTGTGAAGCCCCTCTGACCAATCAGAATCCGTAATTGTTAAACTAACTACTGGGAGCATTGAAAACACGGCCTGGATTTGGAATCAAGGGCCAGATTTGAATAGGGGGCTGTACAGGGTTCCAGTTCCTGGAGCATCTCCCAGGTAGCACAGGACATAAAATAGAAGAACACCCCAACTAAAAGGGCAGTCCGTCACAGGACACACCAACAACTCGATTCTTCAAAAGCTAGCTTTAAAGTTGCTCAGGTTTCGGTTGGACTACTCTTTTATAATGTATTATATATATTATTCTTTCGCAATTTGATATCAAATGTTAATTGAAGTATGTTTCTTTCCATTCTATTTTGATGAGGATTCATGGGATATTGGTTGTTACTGTCTGGGATGGTTGTTAGCCAGTCTGCTGTTAGCGGGACACACCTGCAGGGGTCGGTGTTGGCACGTGGGTGACATAGGGGTGGTAGTGGAAGCGCGGCGGGTTGTCGTTGACGTCGGCCACTTCCACCTGGACGGTGACGGAGCCTGAGGCAGGATGGGGCAGCCCACCATCGGACGCCAGCACTACTAGCGTGTAGTGGCTCTGAACCTCACGGTCCAGCAGAGCACTGGTTATGATCTGGCCTGTCGTGGGGTTGATGGAGAACTGCCCGCGCCCTCCTGACAAGCTGTAGCTGGAGAAGAAAATGTGACAAATCCCGAGAAGAATTATCCATGGAAATTATACTCCATTCATGTGACTGCCCTGTTTGCAAAGGGAACCCAGAAATTTAAAGAGAGGAAATACCAGAATGGTCACATAGGGGCCACCCACTGGAATCCTGTCCGGTGTACAGTGTCCTCATTTGTGCTAGAATACTCCAGTAGATGCTTATATTTCTTCAGAATGTAAAATAATGATAAATTATTGCGAGCAAAATATTTAACTTTATTACTGAATGTTCAAGTCAAATAATTTCTAGAACAGAGCAATACAAATCCAGTGTCACAGAGCAATACAAATCCAGTGTCCTCTGCAAAAAAAATTGCTATAGTTGAACTGCACACTAAGTTTCATTTTCTGGCATGCGGCATGCTACCTTCCGTTTTGGTGTAGCAGTGAAATACTGTCCTCAGCAACATTTCGTAAAATAAAGACATTTTTTTGATTTGCGACATAGTTATCTATGTACACACCCTGCAAGGTCTTCCTTATAACCATATAAAACAAACAAAAATTAAAAACTTGGATGGAAAAAAAAAGACTTAGTGATGTGGGAAAACAGGAGGTAAAAGATTATGACTCATTTTGCGCTTAATTAAACCCTTAATGAGCCCTGATTGTTCTGTCACTGCCAATTAACATCTTCGTTATTCCGTTTGGTAATTCCAAGGCCCTGCTTCTAACCTGAGCCTGGGACACCCCAGCAGGGGGGCACACTGGAAGCCCCAGCACCCAGGGAAACCTCCCTCTCACACCCCCCCACCTGATGGCGGCGTTGAGGCCTGCGTCAGCGTCAGAAGCGTCGACCAGCAGGACGTCGGCGCCCGTGGGAGCGTCCTCTGCCACAGAGGTATGGAAGAAAAGCGAGGAGAAGTGTGGGGCGTTGTCATTGACGTCGGTGATGAGGACGGTCACCGTGCCAGAGCCACTGAGAGGTGGAGACCCTGCAGAAAATATCAACATGGGGAAGGGGGGGTTGTTTCTGGATCAACACATACTCCTGAAGGGGTGGGGCAGTCTAACGCACCATAACCTGCTGTAATCGACAGGGTTATAGATTCAAATCCAGCCCCAGCTCTGGGGAGATCTTTCACATTTCATAGAGGCTGTTCTCATATGAACTGGTGACTCTCCACTGCCCCTAGTGTCGACTTTCTATGCTCCGAAACTGGATTCATGGTAAGCAAATGTAAAACCTACTTGCAGATTTGATTGCTATTATTTTGTAAATGTAACTTTTTCATTATAAAAGTAACACCTGTAATTCAGTAGGAAAAAATAACTTTAAATAAAACAAAGTGATATATAAAGTGTAAATAAAACCTTAATTTTATAGTCCAATGGCTGACAATACTGTGGTTATAAATGTGTTAATAAATGTATTAATCTAGAGAAAAATCAGACTCATCTGGTCTCAGATTTTCCTCTCAAGCAACGAAAACCTGTGTGACTTTCAAGTGAAATCGGACGTCATTTATAGCGAATGGTGACGTTTGTGACCCGCAAAGAGGTAACTGGAGATTAACTCAATAATAACAATAATAATCTCAGTGCAAGTCCTCGTTCTATGCAAGTAAAAGTGTGATCTGCATGAGAAACATAAACCAGCCTGGGGGAAGTATTCGTGTGTGTGTGTGTGGGGGGGGGGGGTGTTACACTGTGGCGCTCAGAATCAATCCAGCACGGTCAGCCGTGAACCACAAACAGCCAGATGCGGAGACATTTACAGCGTTCTCGAAATTGCTGAAAAGTTCACATAAAATTGAAATGAATGGAATAACAACTATATGGAATATTTGGAATTCTGAAAGAGCAAGAGAAACCGATAGATCTAATGAGAGATTATGCTCAGGTAAAACAAGGGAGGGTAAAGCAGGCGCTCAATGGTACTGAAATACACCTCCCTAAAGAGGCAGATCACCGATCCTTATAACCCCGCAGTGATGCTGAAGCCAATCCGTGGCTGCAGAATCAGCAGTGTTGTCATGACGACCACCCCAGAGCGGTGCTGTGCCCTGTTACCCTCTGTGACCCCAGGTTTACCTTCCAGTGTCACATGACCTTCCAGGTTAATTCTAACCAGTCAGACTCTGTGACTCCGCAGACAGCCGCCCTCCCACTGATGTCAGCCAGCATCACACAGCTCAAACCTGTGCTTATATTCTGTTGTAAAATACAAAATATTTGAAGATTGCATTTCTTGATAATCACGATCCAATGTTCACCTTATTTCACTCAGTATATGAGACTGATGAGACCCAGTAAGCACCCCCCAGCCTCAGACATATCCTGTTCCATGACCCTGTTTCCATTTTATTTCCATGTGTACTTTTCCCCACGCTGATGCCAAAAGAGTTCTCTCTCTTTTGCTTTCATTCCTCCAGTCTGCTATGGTGGTTAAACCTATTGTCACTCTTGTTCCCAAATCCATCCCCATGTCTGTTTTCTGTCCAGCCCAGAGCAAACCAGCATCTCTTTCTGTCATTTTGTAACAGAAGCTTCCCTTCATAAAACCAGTCTCTCCCCTCAAATCTGTTGTAATAACAGTAGTTCTTCAGCCCAGGAACACTTTGTATGACCTTATAACACCAGTATCCTTCTCTGCGTCAACATCATTTTCATCTCAATCAGGCACATAGGAACCAGAGGGATGTGCCCCTCCCCCAATATTTCATGTGGGTTCGTTGGGGGGGGGGGGGGGGGGGGGGGGGGGGGGGGGGGGGGGGGGGGGGGGGGGGGTGGTGTTGTGGTGGGGGGGTGGGGGGGTGG
>JAODLD010000056.1:5640114-5651593 GCA_026781065.1 Mormyrops boulengeri | reverse complement strand
ATGTGATTGGTTGCTTAGATAATTGCATTAATGAGAAATTGAACAGGTGTTCCTAATAATCCTTTAGGTGAGTGTACGTGCAATAGTCCCCGGGTATGATAGTGCTCACAGGTACCGTAGTGTTTTTATAGAATAGCTGCCGCATACAGAAGCTGTCATACCATCATCAGCATCGCTGGCCATCAAACTGACCACGCTGGATCCCACAGGCAGGTCCTCCGCGACCGACACGCTGTAGCCGCCGCTCCCAAAAATGGGGGGGTTGTCATTGACGTCGAGGATGTTGAAATACACTCGCACCGAGCTGGCCTGCCTGCCCCCGTCCTCGGCCCGCACCGTCAGGATGTAGAACTGCTGGCCCTCGTAGTCCAACGGCCGCGACACATTGAAGACTCCGGTGACTGAATTCAGGAAGAAGGCGCTATCTTCCTCGTCCTCGTCCAGGGAGTATGTCACCTCGCCGTTGGCCTCAGAATCTTCATCACTGGCCAAAACTGCTGCCACAATTGAGCCTGGTTGAGAGATGTTAAAAATGTTAGAAACATGGGGCAATTATGATATTACTAGCATTTCATATAAAAGCTTAGTTTAAGCTTTAGCATAAGTGTAGCTTAAGTTTTAACGTCAAAATTACGTAATTAACTCTCAGTAATGCTTTACGTTAAGTGCGCCCTGTAAAACCCATTTATAATGCGTTCATAGAACATTAATAAGGAGCATGAAAGTATGCCTTAACATGAAGGCGCACTTAATGTTCTGTGCATGCATTATAAATGCATTATGATGGTGCACTCAATGTGAATCATTGACAGAATTTGTTATTAATGTATAATAAAGCCATCATGTCCTGTTCATTGAATTTGTTATGGATGCAATTCTTTAAGATGTGTCGAAGTATACTTACGTGCTATTTGAGAATGTTCTATGGGTGACACTTGAGGCACAAATAATGTAGCAGTACATGGACATTTCATGCATTAATTAACCAGTAACTAACTGTTAGTTACATATTGAGCCCATGCTCGTTCATCATTAATCAATCATGACAGTTGATGTATGTCATGCAGAAACTGTATTAGTTTATCGTTTATTCTTGAGTAGTAACTGAGTAATTAAGTTAATTGTGGCCCCTCCGGTAAAGCGTTGCCATTCTGTGAATGCGTTATCAATCCATTATGAAGGTACACTTAATGTAAAGTGTTACCTAATTCCGTATATTGTGACGTGATTTGAGTTATTCTAATAATGGTCACCAATTTATGGAGCAAATGAAAGTAATAAAAGGTGCGTTATACCTGGAGCTGTGTCTTCTGGGATGTCGAAGGAGTACACGCCACGTGAGAAGCGGGGCGTGTGGTCGTTGACGTCGCTGACCGCGATGTTCACTGTCATGTCCGAGGACTGCATCCCGTCGTCGGCCCGCACCAACAGCGAGTACTTGGATCGCTTCTCCCGGTCCAGGCGCTTGGTGGCGATCAGCTCGCCCGACTCAGGGTTGACACGGAAGCTGTCGTTGGCGCCGCTGATGATGGCGTACGTCACCAGAGCGTTGGGACCCTGGGAGTACGGACACAAGCATGTGTGGCTCCCCCTTTAATACGCGAGCGCAAATGCGGCAGCCACTGGATTACAGGATAAGCCGATAATTATAAGCAGGAACAGAGTAGGGCAGAGCAATCTCCCAGAGCATATTATTACGCTTTAAACTACGGGCCCCACTTCCTATCTAGTCATCAAATAAATTAATGTAGCTCCTTTCATACCTTTAGTGTGATAGTGTTAGATTTGAATCAGGGAGAATTACTCTCCAATAGAAACTCTCACAGCTGATCATTGTATCCACTTTTTCCCTAAATTTATCAAATATTTTAAGGCTTGCCCCCCCAGGAAGAGAATCCAAGGAGTTGTCGCATTTACTTTGGCTTGGACTGAAGCTGCACTTTGCATATTTTAGATTTTGTGGTCTTCTGGAGTAATCTCTAGCTAGCAAGCAGCAAGCAGCAAGCCTATACTGTCCGTATGAGAGTATAGTTATCATACTGACACATTCTTAATTCTTTACTTGATGTTTACTTGAGGCAGCTTCACACATTTCTGGTTTGTAAAAAATGAATATGATGCTGAAACGATTCAGCTATTTAATGCCTTTGCTTATAAGTTGATTTCCCTGACTGCTATACTACCCTGTGATTACACATCCTATTTGGTTATTGTATTCACTAAGCAGGCTCTAGTTCTTTGTATTAAGCAGACGTTTGCAACTCAGAAAGCGGCATCAATCGGCATTCCTTCAGCTCGTTTTGGGTTGAGGGCCTTGCTCAAGGGCTCAGTGGTGATATGATCACACTGCCGGCCAGGGGTTTTAAACTCATGACCTTCCGGAGGCAGACATAGATCCCAAAACCACACAGCTACACGCCGACCCTAGAGGACAACAAGGAAGCGGAGCCCTGGACTCCAACGGCAGACCCCTCCCATCTCAGCGGCTCGTCCAGACATCAGTCAGGCTCAGATCTGGGAAAGCAATTTAACCGCAAGCACCTCCCACTAATTAATGGTTTTGGGGGCTGGGGGGGGTAGTGTTTTAGAGACGTAGAGGCTGACATTATTCTGACGTTCACTTCTGTCGGGGTGCTGGTGAACAGAACATTAATAAGAAGAGAGGAAATTCGCTTAACGGATGGGAAGATTCAGGGAGATGCACGAGGGACACTTCGGAGAGGTGTTGGGAATGTGGCCCTCTAGTATATTCCTATGACAGACGCTAAATCATCACGCAGTACGAAACATACTGTAAGCACTGACTGTTTGCTTAAAAGAATTGAGTCCGGCGATTAGACTGATGGTGGATGGAAGTTTAGATAGAAGTTTGTTGCGGTTTCGTAATTCCACTTTTCAGCCCAGCACTGGGCATTTGGGATCCTGGCCACGTGGTGCTGTTCTCGCACACATGGACGTCTTTCCTGGCTGCCCTGCTTGGGCTAAATTCCTTCCTTGGCTTGAGCTCTACCTTCTTGTTCTAGGATGTGCGGCAAATGCTGCCCTTCCTGATAGAAATCTAGGGGAAAAAAAACTAAGGAAATAATAAATTACAAAAAAATGGATACGTGTTGGTTTGTGAGCAGTCCTAAGTGTATCGCTACCATCTGGTTAGCCGGTAGCGTATACAGAGGCTACAGCAATGTAAATAAAGACAATATGGTTTTCCAGAAAGTGCTTTTCAGCCCTTTTGTAATGTTTCGCATTCAGACATCCACAGTTATCCACGGAACAGGCCCACACCTTGAAACAGTGCAGCCTGGACAGGCATGGCATCTGTCATGATGTTTCATAGCTAAAGTCAATGTACCGCTATCAGTTTTTCCTTTTCCATCCATCACGCCGGCGCCAAACTGACTTTTTAAAACATCTGAAAGGGAGGACAATGTATTGGGGGAAACTCAGGTGAGCGTGATGTTGAAAGCTCAGCCTTCATCTCCTTTTCATGGTGACCCTTTCACTTCTAGGCTGATCTCAGGATCAAAGCATTCGGTTTATACAGTGCTGAGAGATAGCAGACACGTCAATAGCTGTGCCTATATAAAGGAGGTCCTATTCTCTCACCAACAAGTACTGAGCTGCTCAGCTACAAGTCAGTGGATTATTTATTGGGCTCCTAGACTGCAAATCATCAGATTCTCCCACACTGTCCCCCACACTGTCTCCTGCACTGTCTCCCGCACTGTCTCCAACACTGTCTCCCGCACTGTCTCCAACACTGTCTCCCGCACTGTCTCCAACACTGTCTCCCGAACTGTCTCCCGCACTGTAGCCGTGTCGCTAATGCAGTTTGGTTGATGGGTTTTTTTCATGAATTCACCAACAGTAGGCAAGGACATGGTACGAAAACGAGCAAGTCCTACTTCATCGGCGTCTGTAGCTTTTAGCTGCATGATCTTAGCCCCACTGCTGATGTTCTCCTCGACGGTCACGTCGAGGGTGTCGCTCGGAAAGACCGGCGGGTTGTCGTTGATGTCCTGTAGTGTTATTTCCACCTGCAAGACAAAAAGACAGAGCGGCTTTAACGAGAAATCCTCCAGCTGCCTGGTTCTTTAAGGGCGTTTGAAGCCTTCCTCAAGTCCCTTACCGCGTCTCAATAGATCCGGAGTTTAACAGACGGACTGTGAGATAGATGCTAAGTGATCTATCTTGTGCCTGCTAACCAGAAAAGCCCCAATTTCTCATTTACATATTTTTGTAAGGAGCCAAAAGATAAATGTAAAATCTAGGGCGAGCTGAAGTAAATAACATCAAGATGTCTTCTGAATTTATATTGGGTTGTTTGATCCGTTATCGCTTCCACCAGCTCCCAAATGTGTGGCTGAACTGCCAAAACTTTGAGGTAACCTCACTTCAGTAAACAATGGCAAACAAAACAAAAGGTGCGAAAACATCTGCATTTGGCCGCATAGAATGATCAAGCAACGTGGTGACAAAACTGAAGTTCAGCCCAGAAATGTTAAATGCTGTTAAAAGGCCAGTAAACAACACTTAACTGTAAACATTTTGCATGTGATTTTTGTTCTTTTGTTTTCACATGTAAATGTATATAAATAATTGGCTGTATCCTGTTATTGTAAATAAGAAGAAGCATTGTTATGTAACTGGAACTCAGAGTGTCCAGCACTGTTCACTGTTTAAATTTCCAGTTCTTCATATAGCAGCACTGGTTTATGTGAGACTTCTAAAAAAAACGTTCTGGTTTATTGTGAACCAATCACAATTAAGTAAAAAAGAAAATAAATCAAGTTTCCTTCAAAGACTGTATTGCACATTCTTTCGTTTCACAAGAACAATGACATTGATAATGACAATGGAATAAACCAAAAGCAAATTGCAATGCGGGGAGTTTCACAGGGCTGTACCATTGTAGTGTTAAAATACCTATATGCACGTAGAGAATTTCCCCATGGGGATTAATAAAGTAATTCTGATTCTGATTCTGATTCTGAAAACAAAAGAATTTGCTTTACCTGAAATAAATTTACATTATAATCATTCCGTAATACTTGCAATCATTTACATAAAGTACAGACTTATTTCATTAAGAAATGTCATATTGATACGTAATTAGCCAGTAAAGTGGAGAATTTTCCATGTGGTTCTTATGTCAACTTCATTATATTCATTTCATTTCATTTCATTTCATACTTTCTACAAGAAGAAGTAAAAATAAATAAAAAACATTCCCCTGTTTTCATAAAGTTATGTGGCTGTTGGAGTTTAAACATCCCATTTCATTTAGGTCTCCTTTTAGCCATAATTATACAAAGAAGTTTTGCTTTCAAATGCTCCGATTTGCCAAAAAGTGCAAACCAAAGTCGATTAACAGTGACTATTTATCTAGCGCTCTCGTTCTTCCGTTTTGTGAATGAAGCCCACTCACACATGGAGGTTAGTGAGCATGGGATCATCTGATACGTATCTCTGAACTGCCCTCATGGGCACGGTGAGAAGCTGGTGAGAGGAAATAGGAGACGAGGAAGGAAGATGATGTTCAGCTGGTCATGGGAGGTCAGAGGTCAGCCTGGGTGGAAGGTGTTGGTTTACAATAATTCCTTTCCATGTCGTGCCACCACTCCCAGCCAAGCTGATATTATGCGAGTAGAAAACAGGATATGTCTAACAGAGGATCAGCTGAGTTCCCAGGGTCCTGCATCGATTACCATGGAGCAGGAGCATCAGTAGAGGTTTATGAAACAGGGGACTAAGCCATTACTAGGGCGGTCTGATTTTAATGAAAATAAATGAGAACACAGTATTTAAACTAATTAGTGTACACTTAAACCCCCCTAAAACAGCCCTAGAGACGCTCATACTGTGCCGTAAGATGTCCTGTGATCATATCTAATAAAAGAAGTGTCCGTAATTTGCTTAGATGGATGAATATATGAGGAAGACACAATTCTAAGGAATTCTAAGAAGCCTGATCGCACAAGAAGCGCATCTGTGTCCTCAGTCATCATACCAGTGTGCCGCAGTGTCCTTCATGAGGACAGCCAACTGTTAGCTCCAGCTTGGGATCTGACAGTCCCGAAACCACACTTATTCTGCGGAGGGATGCCGAAGAGAGTCATGTGACATGAGTACGGGGGAGGGAAAGGGGACACTGTTTGGATGCAGGACAGAGGACAGGATTCGCAATGACAGTGGAAGGAATAAGGAAAGATGTACATTTTGGCGTCAGGACAAGTTGAAAGGCAAGAAAACAAAGCCGACATTAGATCAGTTTAAGTGTTATAGGGCTGGGAATAAAGCAGAGGTGGAGGATGTGAATGTATAGGGCTGGGAATAAAGCAGGGGTGGAGGATGTGAATGCGCTCATCGAATGACTTAGCATCGCCCATTTACAAAACCACAACGATGATGACATGCTCACCGCACCTGAACCCGCTTCACCAACCTGCCCATGGCAACAGGGGGTATAACATACAAATTTTGTTATGGATTGACAGGCAGGGGCTGGGCATCGCGAATTTCATGAATTTTGGGAAAGGTCGGTCGTTCTGACCCCAACACCGGCATTGAATAGCCAATATCAGTGTTTCCCAAGTCCTCGTGGACTCGCAGACAATCTACGTTTTTCTACCGGGAGCTGGGAAGGAAACAAACATATGTCGTCTGGCAGGGACTTGGGTCCCCGAGGATCGCGATCAGCAAAATATACTGTCCCAGAGCCCCCCCAGGTCGGCAACCCCAACTCCCACCCCCCTCCCGTTGGCGGTAAACTATCGAATTGGTTCGCAAATTCCTGAGCCGCTTTTTGTTGCCAGTCCGCCCCTGTGCACTGACAATCTGGACAAATGACTCCTGTCTTCCTTCACTCTAATGGCCAATAAGGGAAAGCTGACGGCTTTTCTTCCTATAAAACTCAAAATAAAGCCTTATTTAATAATGCGTGACCTGTACCTTTCACCACTGCGCTGCTTATATAAGTTTAGTTTTTTTTGCTGCTGATGTTTATTCCCGTAATACATTAGAAAGATGGAGAAATCTCAAAACAAATCCCAGATCTTTCATTCACCCTACAGGCATATTTATAAATGAGTTTTTTTTTCTAGTATGAAAGAGATGGGTTCTTCTCCTGTTCTAAAACAGCAGAAAAATTCTTTAAAAAATCGTTAAAAAAGTCCTGGGCCTCCCAACCTTTTAAAATAATTCCAGCCGCAACCATCCAATAATATGCGCTTTGCGACGTCTAAATTACATTATCAAACTAATTACGGTATTGCATAAAAACTTTCTGAGGAGATTTTTGCATGTCAGAAAAAACACTTAATTATAACATTTTCAAAAAATACATTATGTCAAATCGGTAAAATCTTTAAAGGGTCATATTACGGATAATTGTACTTGTGTTACATTAAAGCCAAAACACTGACCTTCGCTAAGAGCATTAATGACCAGGATCTGTTAGTCTATGGCAGGGTTTCCCAATCCAGTCCTCAGGGACCCACAGACAGCCCATGTTTGTGCTCCTACCGGGGGCTACGAGGGACGAAGCAGACCGTGAAACATTCCTCAGATCTAAAGAAGTAACTTTAAAACTAGGCACAACTGCTTTTTTAAACTGAAAATTATTGCTTGTATCCTCCCAAAAAAACAATGATCCCAATGGAAATACAGTAAGGTCTGCCTTCTGTCCACGATCGATTTCTTGAAGTTACCGATGAGAGGCAAAACAACGGTGCCTTTCAAAATGAGTCTCTTTCCGTCTCTCACTTCACAGTTAATATGTAATAAGCTACTGGGCCAAAAGATTTAAGGCAATATTAACTTCAATTTCACGGTTTAACTGTAATTTTTAAGCACTATTCCAGCACTATTTGTAATCAAGATAAAACATAATAAACGATGTGTAAGGCATGAAGGACCAGCTTTTTATTCTGGCATGGCAGCAGCCAGCTTGGTCAATCAACACAAGCTGTGAGGCGGGATGATGAATCTCCTCACACTGTCAGCAATGTGCTCCCCGGCAACTGGAGTCGGTCCAGATTGGGACAGAATTTGGGGAGTTCCTTCAAGAAGACTGCCAAGTTTATACCCTGATATCAGAACTTATGGGATCCAGCACTCCCTGTGCAGGAAATGTGGTACTATGGGTTGGTCTACACCTACTGCGGACACTCCATAGAGCAGGGGTGCCAAACTCCAGTCCTGGGGGGCCGGAGCCCTGTGTAGCTTAGTGTCTTCACTGTTCAACCACAAATGATTCAGCTCAAGGGCTGAGTGGTAACTAGCACAAGGAATGAATCAGATGTGTTAAATGAGGGTGAACCAAAAACTGTGCAGGTCTCTGGCCCTACAGAACTGGAGTTTGAGACCCCTGCCTTAGAGTGTCAGACCTTCATACCGCTTATTTTGATGCCAAGGTTGAGGTGGCACTGTAGGCCAAAGCTGCTATTTAGTCATGTTTATGAAGTACAGTATGAATGTTACATTAAAAATAAGTAGTTTACCAAACTAACTGCACATTATGTACCTGCAGTGCCCAAGGACACAGATATATGGTGTTGCAGTTACAAACATGTTACAAACATATTTTAGATCCAAGCCATCTGGGAATCTTTATAATCTTGCAGCAAGGAATCATACATTTCTCATATTTTCAGACTTCCCCAGTCAACCTTTCTTTGAATCGTCTAGCCATGTTTATTTTCAGTCTGATCAGAGACGGTATAAGAGGTGTTTGTTTACAGTCTTTAGTCTGATTTTCCTTTTGACTTTCTGTTAGATGCTGCCCCTGGCCAATGAAGACCGTCAAAGACCGTCCGCATCGTTTCACTTTTTCAATGGTAGTCACCCTCGTTCACAGACCTCAAATGCGATCTTCACACCAGACCTTTGTGGTGAAAATCACATCACAACAACCCAACCCAAAGTGCTGGTCTGAAGGTGTGAGGTATAACCCAGCCCAAAGTGCTGGTCTGAAGGTGTGAAGTATAACCCAGCCCAAAGTGCTGGTCTGAAGGTCTGAGGTATAACCCAGCCCAAAGTGCTGGTCTGAAGGTCTGAGGTATAACCCAGTCCAAAGTGCTGGGTTGAAGGTGTGAGGTATAACCCAGCCCTCAGTGCCAGGTCTGAAGGTGTGAAAAGCTCATTGTTCCAGAGGTGAGGTTCTGGAGAGATCAGAAGTTCATGGTTAGACCTCAACGTTATACATCTTTTCCCAAAACAACAGCAGTTTGACAGTCTATAAACCATGACTATGAAAGTAAGTCAACAATGGTCTAAATAAAGACTTCTTGACAGTCCCTGCTTATCCATACTGAGTATGTACACTGATTATATGAGCAGCATCAAATACATGATAAATATATGACAAAAAAAATGATTAAAATGACAAGGTTCACTTGGCTGCTCTAGTTCCATGTCAGAGCCCTCAGCAAACAGCTGGGGGGCTGTAAAAACTGAGATAATTGCATTTTTTGGTATTGTTTTCTGGTTTTGTGATGTGCCAAGTATTTTTTTTTACCATCCAATATATGCTAGTTTCAAACAATAAAACAAAGTAATACTGGCATTATTAGAAGGAAAGATGTTCAGAGTGAAAAATGGAACTGCATTGTCTAGCTAACCATTTCTAATTTATCGCTAAATATTCAATGCCAACCAGAAGGAAGCTATAAAGGCAGCAGGCACATGTATAATTGTATGAAAATCAGTCTGGAGACATCGTGTCAGATGCCAGACTCATGCATTTTAGTGGTACAGCTCTTTGACTAGTAGTGTGCCATACAATCAGAGTGATTTAGAACCGTAAGGCTGCATTTGCGTATCCCTGTGTGTACTTTCAACTTGAACTCCAGGGATACAGACGCAAAGCTACTAAATCTCAAGGATACTGAGCTCCTCCAAGCCAGTGATGTCACAATCCAAGATTTCATAAGGAAGAGATTTGGCGCTAACGAGTGTCGTGGGCATGCATTTCATTACCGCTGTCAGGGAATGACTGATAGCAATGATCGGGCAGAACAAAGAGGGAAAATCACTGGTGAGAGTCTTATCGGAAGCAGACTCTGCCCCACAAACAAGGGCGCTACTATCTATTATGCCTCGAAGGAACCACGATACTTCTGATCTTGGCGTGAACTGTATGTGAGATACATGTTATGGGGGAGGATTTCATACTGGGGCCCAAAGTGAGGGGGAAACCAGAGGCAAAAAATTAGTTGGGCAAGGCCTGACTTCTTAATTTTAATATGTGTTCTGCCATATGCAATGCATCCAAGAACTAACATGTTTTTCGTATTATTTTTAATAATTTTTTTTAATTACAGCAGACCGTAACATACGAGCGTGTTTTTCACTGCTAGACTTTCAATGTCATCCAGTCTGTTGTGTGGCCAAGCTGTAGAACCGCCGCTTGAGTGAAATAACATTAAAGCTGTAAACTGTCTTCTAGCTGTTCGTTCAAGGTCCGGCTCAAGTTTTACCATCATCCTGAGCAATCAATCCCATTAAATACAGAACCTCTCCAACAACCAAAAGATATGAATCCCCGAGCCTATAAAGGCTACTGACAATCACAATCAGCTTCAGGGATACTGATCTTGGACTGAGAATGATACTTAGAGTGGTGACAAGCCCCAAAAATGAACATAACGTCACAAGTTCATTAAGCTCATGTAAGGTAATTAATCCTACAGTCCAGCTGCTGACTTGAGAAAGATGGACGGTCGTATCGTACACCCAGCGCAAAGCGGCAACAGGCACAACGTCTTTGTGAGCATGAGCCCCCCGGTTCTCCTGTCCAGTGCCCACATCATTTAAATAGTAAATGTACCTAAACCCATCCAAGCCCCAGTGATCATGTCGGCTGTAAAATGAGGTGGAGTCAGGTACACTGTCAGCGCACTGTGATCTTGGGGCAGTAGAAAAGAATTGTGCGACTGATCAACAAAAAGCTGATATAGAATCAATGGCGCAGTATTTCATTGTTATTTTAAGGGTGTGTTATCCAGATAGCGACATGCGTCCACACAGGCGCCTGTCCAGCACGTGCAGCCTGCTTGTTTTACACATGACCACTTAAACTTGCGAAGGTGGATTTGGGCACACCCTAAATGAACTTGGATCACGCGCTCGTTATAAAAGGGCCCATACTGTTTTATTACTACAACTTAAGGCTAATTAGTGACGTGATTGGGGCAGGGCCAGGGACGGTGCTTGGATCTTAGGATATTAGAGTCTTAGCCAAGGTAATTTAACAGGTCTAACGGGGTTCCACGCCATGAAAGACTGTTGATCTCATGTCCAGTCTCCACGATTTCATTCTCCCTGCTTTTCCCCAGGTGCCTCATTCTCCTCCTGTGTGGTTTTGCATGTGTGATTCCCCCGATACCCAGCCCCGTGAGTGTGTGTCCCGATCCCCCGATACCCAGCCCCGTGAGTGTGTGTCCCGATCCCCAGCCCCGTGAGTGTGTGTCACGATCCCCCG
>JAODLD010000056.1:5603669-5622875 GCA_026781065.1 Mormyrops boulengeri | reverse complement strand
TACTCCTCAGGTTGTTAATGACAGTGTGCAGGGGGTGCCTGTCATTTTCCATAATGGCCAGCAGTTTGTTCAGTGTCAGTGTGATGTGATGTTCTTCAACCTGACGTACAGCAGCGTCTTAAAGGATCACGGGGTGGGAAGCACAAAAGGGGATAGAACTACGGCTAGCAAAGTACAATGAGCAGAGTATAGCTAGTAAAGTATAGCTAGTAAAGTATAGCTAGTAGAGTATAGCTAGTAGAGTATAGCTAGTAAAGTACAGGTATAGCTAGTAGAGTATAGCTAGTAGAGTATAGCTAGTAAAGTATAGCTAGTAGAGTATAGCTAGCAGACTACAGCTAGGTCACACTGACTTGGAACCTGACAATCAGAACTCCCTCCCTTTTCCATATAAGCGCTGATCCAGTGCGGAGTCGTGGTGAGCCCAGAGACAAGCCCAGGATGTACAGAGTGCGACACGGCGGTACAGGCTGTCCCCAGACTACCAACGAGATACGTTCCCTAAGTACACATTCTTTAAGTCGAATTTGTAGGTAACTCGGAAAGGTAATACAGTACATGGTAATGATAATAATAATTATACAGTAATAAGAAAAGTTACAACATACAGTACTGTACTGTACCTCAAGCCGACACACAACTAAAGCTGCACAATGTTTAAACAAGTGTCACCGAGTGACGCATTCCTTATTACGAACCATCGCATTTAAGCAGAATTTTTAATATGACAGGCTTTATGGCAGTCCATTCATAAGTATGAGTGGTGTGTAAGTCGGATGTTCTTTACCCAGGGACTGTCTGTATGCGGCATGCTAGTCCTTAAAAGGGCTTACAGACACACACACACACACAGGGCAATGTAGAGGCACAAATCTTTGTTTATTTAGACTGAAGGAGGAAACTTGAAGACCTGGAGGAAACCCGTATGAACATGGGGAGGAGATAGAGAGATGGAGCTGGGAGTCACTCCCAGGACCCTGGAGGTGTGAGGTCACAGTGCTGCCTAACAATCCACCCACACTTAGTACAATAAAAGAAGGGGGATCAATGACTGAACATTGCCAGAATTTAATATAGGAGAACAACACATCTCGGATCATTCTAGGTTATTCTATTAAACTGAGGAACACACCCTTGACAGAATGACATCACTAAGTTGTATTTGCCGAGAGCCGAGTGCAGTCAGAGAATGGAAACTGAGATGGGAGCTTCTCCCAAGCGGGACAGGACAGTGGCAAGAAGATGCTGATTGACAGGTCTGACCTCAGAAGTCAGGCCAAGAGGACTCTCACGCAGCCAAGCCATGACACAGCTATGGTTACTTTAAGAAGGTCAAATCTTCATCCGTTTAACCTCTTGTTCAGTTCAGGGTATTAAATGACATAATAAGTATATATTAATTTCACAAAATAATACATTTTTCATTGGAGGTCACGGTGGAGAAGCTGAGCCAGCTAGGCAAGCCAAACCCACCCAAGACACCTTTTATTTAAAAGATTTATGAGATACATTTTATTGCATTTATTTATTTAATTATTTCCCGAGGGAAATGTTTTACACAAAAACCTGCCTGCCACATCTGATTGTTGTTTTGCAGTTACTGTGTTATGTTATGCACCGAGAGATATGTACAATTGCCTTTTGCCCATCAGGTAGCTTAATGCCTTGGAATGAAACTGAGAAATCTCACAGACATTTAAAAAAGGAAAAAAAAAGCAAAAACGCACAGTGATGAGAGACCGAAAAACCTAAAACCAGTGTTAAAATTTGCTGGGTTTCTGTGTAACAGCCTGACATCTAGTTAAAAGGTCCAGTAAGTAACGGATTTAGACTTAATTTCAAAAGGTGGAAAAACATTAGCATGCTCTGATAAAGCAACAATACAGAATTTAGAAAACATCCTGGGTTAGGCTGCATCAGCTGCTCAGCACCAGACAAGCTGATTAGGGCTTCGCAGGATTTATCACAGGGTGGCGACTAATGACGCAGCCCTTTACAGAGCTACTGATATAAGAGACGTTCTTACTATCCTAACATTCACCTTCACAAAATACCGTAAAACGAATTAGGAAGATTTAGAGTCAGGAAGATTTAGAGAAAAGACACTGTAGCTGCAGCATCCAAATGTTTCATGTTGGAAAAGTGCTTTATGCAGTGTACAAAACATCATGCGGTGTTCCCCAAGTACCTGTACCTGGATCACATTTTAATTAGCAAAATGTAACATTTGTAGCTATCTATAAACTCTCTGTAGAACAACTGCACACCAGAGTACAGACTTGAAATTACCTTTTTTAGTATTCTATCTGCAAAGCTTAGGCTCACTAAGCTCACTAAGGGCTCAGGTGATCTAGACATCCCTGCATGATATTTCGTTCAGATGTTTTTCATTAGACAGCATAAAAAAGTTAAAAAGAACAGTTCTTAGGAATACTGTTGGTTATTACACAGGGTTACTTTGGAAACACTGTGTTTTATAACAGAATCTGTTGATGTTCTGACTGCCCGTTAAAACAAACCGGTTCGTTGTGGACGATGGTATCCAGATGTGGGAGTGTTCAGTCTAGCATCAAAACGATAAGCTGAATAATATATTTTTTATACACTGCCCAGCCAAAAAAAAAAGTCGGCATTCAAATTTAAACTGGCAAATACCAATGACTGGATCATTATTACAGCTCAGCAACGTTATGCAGCAACAAAGTGAAGT
Organism: Mormyrops boulengeri; assembly: GCA_026781065.1. NCBI lineage: Eukaryota > Metazoa > Chordata > Actinopteri > Osteoglossiformes > Mormyridae > Mormyrops > Mormyrops boulengeri. The sequence goes on along the minus strand of JAODLD010000056.1, from coordinate 5,620,165 downwards.
CAGCAGAGTGCCTGAATCTACTGGCCAGGTTACCCCTTCATCCATCATCAATGGATTTTTTCTTTCCTGATGTCATGGGCATATTCCAGGGTGAGAAAGCCAAGATTCATCAGCCTCGAATTGTCAAAGAGTGGTTCAGTAGCATAAGGAATCATTTTCACACATGAATTGGCCACCACAGAGTCTTAACCTTAACCCCACTGAAAGTCTTTGAGATGTGCTGAAGACTTCATGGAGTGATTCAACTCACTTTGTCAATACAAGATCTCAGTGAGAAATGGATGCAAATATGCAAACACTTGCCAGAAACAAAACGCAGAGATGTTGCATAAACTTGTGGAAACAATGGCATGAAAAATGTACGCCATAATCAAAGCTAAAGGCAGTCCAACGCAAAATTCAAATGGCGCCTTTTTTTGGCCGGGCACTGTATTTGGTATCAAAACTTATACTTTGCACAGATTATCCACACTATTTCTACTCCCTCTTTTTCTGTTCTTGTGAACATGACGATATTCAACATAGTCACACTACGTCTTGCTTGGAAAATTACATTACTCGTTGTTACATTTGCTTGCTGTTTGTAAAATTTTATTTGGTCTCCCCTGTCTCCCTGCTCTCTCACACTCGCTGTCTGACACCTTTCCCCACTCACACACAGACTACACATGCCGCCCTGTCTCCCTGCTCTCTCACACTCGCTGTCTGACACCATTCCCCACTCACACACAGACTACACATGCCGCCCTGTCTCCCTTCTCTCTCACACTCGCTGTCTGACACCATTCCCCGCTCACACACAGATTCACACGCCGCCCTGTCTCCCTGCTCTCTCACACTCGCTGTCTGACACCATTCTCCGCTCACACACAGATTTCACACGCCACCCTGTCTCCCTGCTCTCTCACACTCGCTGTCTCATTCTCTCTTTCTGCTTTCTACCTTCCACACTCTGCTGTCTTTTCCAGCTCCTAGTTATCTTTGCCATGGGAGTCACCCTTCCTGCTTCTGGTGGGTCGGATCAGTCCGAAGAACTGCTTCAAAAACACAGGCCTGCTGCACCAAGCTGGCCAGCTCGAACACGTCAAAGTTTCCGAAGGAGATTAGCATTTTAAACCACCAATTACAACAAAATTTAAGTCAATAAGTGACATGCCAGCCCCAGTGTTTAAGTTTCCTAATCTGTCTGCCTTCCTTTGAGCCAGCTGATCAGTACAGCTTTAATTCCAAATTTCACTTAAAAAAACTATGGTAATAAAGTAGCATGTAGATGGAGTTTACACACAAGGTATGGCAGGACAGGCACTGCGGTTTCTATAATGAAGGAACATCTACATACCTTAAGGGGAACGCATTGTTTAATAATTTGCTAACAGCAATTGGCGTTATAGACCAAAAACAGGAAAGCAAACAGCTTGACAGGCAAATTTCAACCAACTGAACAATGTTGCTTCAATATACGCTTCAAGAACAAACTTACATTTGCAATCCTTCCCCACTGTAGTAAATTTGTACGTTTAGAAAGCTGGGGCAGGGCTTAGAGGCATTTTGGTCTGCATGTGGACAAATATTCCAAGTCTATTTTTAGCCTCTTGGCTCTTTATGCATCCTGACTCAGTCTAATCATACATCTATATTCCCGGCTCCTGAGTCCCCATCCAAAAAATATAGACATACCGTTGTGACTAGCATTCCAGCAAAACTAAATATAGCCGGAAAACAAAAGGCTGAAGACGTCATAAAAAATTAAAAAATTAAAAAAAAGCAAATTCAGATTTTTGTATACACTATTTAAAGGGCAGACAATTTACACCAAAACACTTAGAATGAGTTAAGAAAATGAACAGCTGCAGTGGAAGACTGTGCTTGCAACGTAAAACAAAAAAAAAAATCTTGGATATGTATTAAAACAGGTTATAACAACAGGTTCACATCTGTGGTGGCTTTGTGGTGCGGAGAAAATGCCTGCTGACTGCGTTTTCAGGTTCTAACGTGTGTAAAAACGCTTTTGACATCTCTGGGCAGGACACAGACTGAGCTGTGTAAGCTGCAGGTTCTGAAGTGAGAACTCTGTGTCCATTCACAGAAATCACCCAGCCAGGGAATAGAAAGGGGCGGGGCCAAGGGGCAATAGCCCCAGATGAAAGCTGATTAGCTGCCGGAGTACCCCTGCCATGTCAATCACCAATTCAACATATATCACTCGCTAATGATGCCCCTTCTGTAAACATTATGCCCCCCCCTTATGTCCCCCAGCTTAAAAAAAATCCTAGAATCACCACTGTCACTGGGGTCTCTATCCGGCAGCCCCGCAGTGCCGTGCAGACGTGCTGTGCGGTCAGCTCGCCGGCAGGTCTGGCGCAGACTCCAACACGACCCCCCCGGGTGCGGGTCCCGGGAGTCTAAAAACGCTTTGCTAATGAGGCGTGACGATCAGGCTGCAAGCTGGGAAAAAATACACACTCCACAATGGAACAAAACCTTCTACGGGACGACGGGAACGTGCAGCATTCAGGCCAAAGGCAGCTGTGCTCCTTAACCCTGTGGTGTCCTCACATACACATACACACACTGTGCTCCTTAACCCTGTGGTGTCCTCACATACACATACACACACTGTGCTCCTTAACCCTGTGGTGTCCTCACATACACATACACACTGTGCTCCTTAACCCTGTGGTGTCCTCACATACACATACACACACAAAGCAAGAAGCAAACTTTAGGAGAGACTAAGCAAAAGCCTTCTAGGTGATATTTAACAACAATGAATTATCTATGATTTCTGCTCCACCGTCATTGATATTGTGTCACATCTAGTGAGCATCAGCAGTGGGTACAAAACTGAAGAAAATGATCTGAATAAAAGATGATAGACATGTTTAATCTATATAGTGCTGATTTGACCTGTAGACACCATATGGAAGTTTGCAGTCTCAATAAATTAGTTCTGCAAATGTCTGGGGTTTTGTGCATAAATATAAAGAACATCGGTGGCACAATGCCACATACGGGTGGCCAAGAGATCGGAGAAACACCTGCATTGTCAATCTGTATCTCTCCCTCAACAACCGAAATATCAATTATATCTATAACAATTTTATTTCGCATGCTGAAACGAAGTCTTTCCACTGAATCCTGAGAAAGATCTCTCTGAGGCCCAGAACCTGGGATCTTATTCAACGTTTAGTTTTGATAATACTACTGGTAAAACTCCTTTGGTACTACTCATTATTGACAAAGAGCCAACGTATCATCTGTTAAAAGTATTCAGAATAGCTGAGAAGACATCCTATTACAATTTAATTATAACAACTAACGGGGTCAAATGGGTTAAGTTAATCTAAATACATCTTAGTGATCTGGTCATTGCTATTGGATTTTTGATCATTTTTATGTCATTTATCACTGTTATCCCGGGAAACTTACATGGAAATCGCAAGATACAAGTGCAAAAATGCAGAACGGGCAGACAGCAGCATCTTAACAAAAGAAAACAGATGCACATTAACATCTGCCACTCTGGAGTAACCTAGTCAACTTCAGGGATACCAAATCCTGGGGTCCGATGTGGCTGCAGAGATATGAAAGGATGTCTGCTGACAACTGAAATTTTAACACTAGACCCAGTTGAGTGCTTGGTAACGTGCATGTATTTTCTGAGGGACACGTTTCATGTTTATGTTGAGAGTCAGTCAATTGCTTGATGCCCTCAACTGCTCAACCTAGGCAGGTTAGATCTTTACGTAGAGGAGCCAGCTGTCAGAATCTGTGCTGTGGCAGCTACATGCAGTACTGAGGCCCTGGTCTGCTGGTCAGTGTCACAGAGCCAGACTTCACTGACATTTGCACAATAGAGCGTTACAAAGCTCTTGCTAAAGAGAGAGACACCCAGAACAGACACAGGTCCAGTGGTACCAGAGCTGGGTCCAAATGTATGGAAAATGATGAACAATTGTGGGTCTAAACCATCTAAAGAGACTCATAAGACAGATAGTGAGGCTACTTGGGAGGCCGAAGGAACCTCGGCGGCGATCAATGGCAGAGCCGCTCGTCTCCAGTCAGAATCCATCACCACATCTCTCATCTGCCAAATTAATGAATAGATTTGCAGACCGGTACAGATTCAGCTGGTTTGGGGTTTAAGTCTTTGCCATTCTTTTGAGTGACCTGTGTCATCACGCCATTGTTTCTTTCAACGATATCATTTTAGTTGCTCTATAGCAGGGGTGTCAAACTCCAGTCCTGGGGGGCCGGAGCCCTGCACAATTTTGGGTTTCCCCTCATTTAACACACCAGATTCAACCACTTGTGCTAATTACCACTTAGCTCTTGAGCTGAATCATTTGTGGTGGAACAGGGAAAGAACTCAGCTACACAGGGCTCCTGCCCCCCAGGACTGCAGTTTGACACCCCTGCTCTATAGCGACTGGAGTTCAAGCAAGGTGCCAACAGAAGTTCAGCTACGGGAAGCGGTCAACGTGACTTCCAAAATGTGGCCTAAAAAATGGGCGACCTTCTTTCCCCTGGCAGCTCTTCAGCTTTTTCAAACGACAAAATTAGCGTATGCGATACGGCTTCAGAAAGAGCATTATCAGAGCAGACAGTGTGCCCTGAAGCTGAGCAGGCACGCGCTCCACTTCAGGAACATCACCCATGTTGTGTTTTGTTTTGCCATTTTTGCCGGCATTACCGGCATCTTGTCTTATCCCGCAGCTTCCGTTGTGTAGAGCCGTCAGCCGCGCACAAGGAGCTCCTCATACGAAGCTTGGCAGGTCCTGACGGACACTCTGCCGACTAGCTCCGCCCGCGGAGACCTCGCCGGACCTTGCGGAGTAAAACAAACAATAACAGGGCACGTTTATCTCCTCGACCATCTGGTCTCCGTTTTGTAAAGTCCGCCAGCGGCGCTGGGAGCACTCAGCCCCCCCCGCCCCACCAACTTCAGCCTGCCAACCTCCAAGGCCGCAAAAGAACAAAAATGCATTTTACTCCCATTTCCTGCAGCCTGTGACAGAAAGCGAGGTCGGCGCTACACCTTGGTTGCGGCGCTACACCTTGGTCGCGGCTCCCAGAGGCAGCCGCTACGAAAACACTACTCTCCTGAATCAAGAGGAAACAGAAACCTACTTAAAACCGATCACAAAATAAGTAATTAAGATAATCCTGTGCGAACAGCACAAAAAAACCCTAAACAAACTGGTTTTGTACTATTTCTGTATCTCGTTCTCAAATACCTTTTCATTTCTTTTCCCCACAATGGGCATAATAAAACAAGTTCAAAATTCCAGTCCAAACTGGCAGAAATAATCCCATAAAATCAGACAACGCAACCCATGATTCTGATGCATCCCGGGCATTCAAAATATTTTTTACTTTTTTCAGCACACATCAGTGCATGGGACGGTTAAACCCGCAGTGGCGCAGCACACTATCGTTTCTGAAATCACGGAAAGTTAGTGCAAACCACTTATCCTTTCAGCCTGGTTCTGATAATAATGCTCTAAATGTGTTTGGCTGAAAATATAGAAGTTTCTCACCTTAAGGCCCATTCAGACAAGACTGAAACCAGATTTTATACTGAGCCTGAAATCAAAAATATTATTTGTCACTGGGAATGTGTTGTTACATGGTTGGTTTAATTTGTTTTATGCTGACATAACTGTACTATGAACAGCAAAGGACTAAACTGTCTTCCCAGCTTTCACAAAGGCCGATTTGGAGATGTGGTCACACACACACTTATGAAAACCTCTAAAAATGTCATGTAATTTCAATGTAATAATTAAAAACACATTTTCAAGTAAACAGCAGTGATGTCATTTGGGTATGGTTAAGAAAAAAAAAGATTTTATAAACATGTAACATCAAACCTATAACAACACAAAATGTTAGTTTCAAGAGGAACTTTCCAGCGCTTATATATAACATCACATTTGTTTTTCATTTAAACAGTGGCAAGGATTCAGTCACACAAACCAGGTTTAGAATTTCTGAATTCTGCTTCAGAGAATTTCCTTCATCCCACAGGGGAGATTGAACACAACGTTGAGGATGCATTGCGTGGAGCTGGGGACCCTTAGCGAACGCGTATCTCCCCAGTATTCTAATCACGTCACACCCCCAGTTGACACCCCCATGAGAATAAAGCAGAGATTCTGGTGCTGCACGTGCATCACGTGACCTTGCAGGACACCCCAGTGTTCATGGCTTCTGTTGTGTTTCTAACTCATCGGTAATCTATGGGCATGGACCCCTTCGGACCGTTTAACGGCACCTCCAGTTTAGTTCCAAAGAGCAGCCCACGAATGAGTGAAACCACGCAGCAGCCACTGAAGCGCACAAAGCGCCTTTTCCCGCTATCGCTAATCGACGTATATCGTGCTAAAAAGCCGTGCAACATGATTAATGGCCAGAATGAATAAATCTGTTTCTCAAATTCCTCTCATGCAGGCTAATGCAGTTTACGCTCAGTAAGAGAGGATACTGGATTCCAACAACAGGACCCCAGGGAAGTACAGGATGCCTTGTGCTCATTTCCCCTTCCTCAAGTATTCACACAAACGACTCGGTCATTGTGCGAGCCTGGCCGCTTTTGGGAACTGGAACAATAGCTTTGTCGCCAAAACAATGCTTCGCCACTACGAGAAGCCGGGCAGACATAAAATCCAGCAACTAGAAAAATGACCTCAACAGAACTTTGAAACACTAAATGATACCTAATGCACATCCATCCATTTTCGATGCCGCTTGTCCTGTGCAGGTCTGCTGGGGTCCAGAGCTGGAAGCTACAGCTGCAAGGCAGTGAATAACCCAGGATGGGGTACGAACCCATCATAGGGCACACACACCATTCACCACTGCGGACAATTTGCAAAGCTTAGCGAGATTGTGGACTACGGGGGGGGTTAAACCAGAGGCCCTTGAAACCCACGATAACATGCAAACTCCACACACGTAGTAGCAGAGACTCAAACCCCAGTCTCAGTAGGGTCAAGTAACATTACTAACTGCTTTGCCACTATGCCACCCCTGAGTCTACCGTTTATAGTTTTGAAACATATATTTCACAAATTTTAGTTTTTTACCGAGAGGCATGTGGGTTAGTCCATCTGCCTCCATCAGAGGCCTAAGTAATAAAAAAAACGAAAAACAAAAAAAACGGCATCACTCACCTCGGCTCTCTGCGTCCTGGGCAAGCTGGCATCGGCTTCCACGGCATACACATCCACCAGGTACATGTGGGATCCCCGTTCCCTGTCCAACTCAGCCGCAGTCTCGATGATGCCGGTGAAACGGCCGACGGTGAAGAGTCGTCCCACAGGCTGAGCACCACTCCGCACTGACACAATGTAGAACTCCACCTGGGCGCCTCCACCACGTGGGCTAGAGGCATCCACAGCGATGACACTTGTGCCCGGGGGTTGATCTTCCCTCAGAGCAGCGACGTACCTGGGCTGGGAGAACACAGGACCATCCCCACCCTGTAGGATGACAGTCATGTCCGTCTGGGAGGCCTTCCTGTCTGCCCCACGATCAGTAGCCAGCATAGTCAGGTTGTAGACCAATCGTGAGGGCAGCAGAGGGCACACCACCCGAATGTCCCCAGTGTAGCGGTCTACAATAAAAGTGTCAAGGTCGCCACTCAATAATTCATACTCAACTTCTCCATTCATCCCCTCATCAGGGTCTAGGGCCACCACTTTGGTGAGAACTGAGCCAACAAACACGGTTGATTCAGCAACCAGTGCACTCTGAGAAACAAACACGGGGGCGTTGTCATTCTGATCCGTGACCCAAACAGTCAGGTTTTTTAAGGCGAAATGTCGGAGATCCGTTGGCACAGCCTGGTCAGTTGCTTTGACTATTAGTTCAAAAAGATTTGAAAATTCCCTGTCAATCTCTTTATTTGTGTAAATGACCCCCGTTACAGGATCTATCTTGAAATGGTTTCCTCTTGGAGTCTGTTGAACTATGGAATATTCCAGTTGGCCGTTGACATCAGAATCAATGTCATGTGCTGTGACAGTCATTATGGAAGTTGCAAGTGGCAAGTTTTCTGAAATGGATTTAAAAATATCTCCAGACATAAAACTTGGGGAATTATCATTAAAGTCGATAACATTTATAATTACAGGTATTGTTGAGAACCTAGGTGGTCTTCCATTGTCCTTTGCCGTTACGTTAAATTTATACAGCGTCTGTGTTTCAAAATCCAGCTTCTTGGCTAAGAAGATACTTCCAGTTTTGGCACTAATACTGAATGTCCCCCGATTACTGGATGCTGTGATACTGTAGCTTAACTCAGCATTGTCCGCAGAATCAGTGTCAGTAGCCGTTACAGAGGCCACAAGCTCTCCAATTCGCATGTTCTCATTAACATCAATGGTCAGTGTAGACTTAGGGAAGACAGGTGAGTTGTCATTTTCATCCAGAACAATGATGTTCAACAAGCAAGAAGAAGAGAGGGGTACCATTCCTGAATCTACCGCTATAATTTTTAGTGAGTAAGAGGATGTCGTTTCATAATCGAGTTTGTCCACCAGGGTCACTTGACCAGAGCCGCCATCAATGGAAAATGTAAGTCCTTCGGTGCCTTGCTCGATATGGTAGTGAATGAGTCCATTTCTACCCTCATCAATATCTGAGGCAGAGACACGCACTAAGTGTGTCATGCCCTGAGCTAACTCTGATACAGACACCTGATAGACATCTTTAGTAAATATGGGAGGGTTATCGTTGATGTCTTGTATAAATACTTGTACTTTGGCCTGGTCAGTAAGGGGCCTTGGGAACCCTTGGTCTGAGGACATGATGGAAAAACTGAATTGTGCAGCACCTTGCTGTCTCATCAGTGACTCACGGTCTAGCTGTACTGTGCTGCTCAACACACCGGTGATAGTGTTCAGTTCAAAGCTTAGTTGTGGCGTCTCAAAGGAAAAGCGAATCTCACTATTTAATCCATAGTCCTTATCGTCTGCAAAGACCTGCCCGACAACAGAGCCCCTCTGTTGCTCCTCCTCAAAGTAAAACACATAACTTGTACTGTTAAAGAGGGGTCGATTGTCATTGACATCTTCCAGAACCACTGTGACATTGACACAGCCACTCAGAGGCTTTGTGGCTCTGTCTGTAGCCACTACCAGCAGCTGATACTGGTTCTTGACCTCTCGGTCTAACTCTGCTCTAACAAACAACTCTCCATCTGGAAAAATGCCAAACACACCACCAGTGTTCCCGCCAGTGATTTCATATGTAACCTCCCCATTCAAACCAGAGTCTTTGTCAGTGGCCTTCACACAAAAAAACCTACTGTTCACTGGCTCTGACTCTAAAATAGTGACCTCATATGACAGCTGCTCAAACATGGGTGAGTTGTCATTAATGTCATGAACACTGACCATGACAATCAGAGAAGAGGCACATTGGGGGACACCCAGATCAGAAGCCAGAACTTCCACTTGAAAGGAACTGGTTGCTACTGTCGGAAGCCCCCTTAGTGTGATTAGGCCGTCTTGTTCCTGGATCTGCAAGAGGCCTTTGGGATTCTTTTTAAGGCTGTACACCACCCTGCCGTTAGGCCCCTCATCAGGATCCACAGCTTTAGCTTGAAATATGGGATGTCCCGCAGCCCAGCTTTCCATTACACTCACATTCACAGATGTGTGCAGGAAATGGGGGGCGTTATCGTTCAGGTCCTTAACAGTAATGTTTACCAGGGCCTGCCCTGTCATCTCTCCACCCCGTGCAATCACCTGGAGCTGATAAAACGGCTGATCTTCTCTATCAATGACTCCGTTTGTGGTCATTTGACCAGTGATGTGGTTTATTAAAAAAATCCCCTTTGGGTCACCATCAGTGATCAGATATGTGACATTATGGATGGAATCGAGTGAAGATGCGGACACTGTGCCAACTATAGAGGAAACTGGGATATTTTCAAAGATGACAAAACTATACACACTATGGATGAAAGACGGATGGTTGAGCTGGTCATCAATGACCGAGACAGTGACGGTGGCTTCAGGGAGAGAATGAAGGCCGCCACCATCAGCTGCTGACACCCTTATCTCGTAGGTTGTGCCATCTTCTCTACTGAGGGACTGCTGCGTGATAATTCGGCCTGTTTTGCTGTCTATGTGAAATCTGACCAGGTCACCTACCATAATTGTGAACTTGATTGCTCCATCCCTCTCAAGGTCTAAGTCTGTTGCCTTAACTGTTGTGACATACGTGCCTGGAGGTTCATTCTCCTTGATGTTGACGAAATATTGCACAGGGTAGAATGTGGGCCGGTTGTCATTGGCATCCTTAAGGGTTATATTCACTTTTGCAATGGAAGTCAGTGAGGGAACACCCATATCGGCGGCTTGGATATACAGCTCATAAGAGGCCTGCTCTTCTCTGTCAAGAACCCTGGCTGTGCTCAGTCTGCCAGACACCGCATCTAGACTGAAAAGGTCCTGGAGGTTGGATGGCGTGGCGGAGTCAAAAGAGAAGCGGACAGTCCCATTGTACCCCAGGTCGCTGTCCATAGCCGACAACACCAGGAGGTCACTATCAGCTGGTGAATTCTCTAGCAGGAAGACGTGGTAATTCTCCTGCGTGAACATGGGGATTTGGTCATTGACATCCGTGATATCCACCACCAGTGTAGCATATGAGACCTTAGGCTGCATGCCGTGGTCTTTGGCACTAATATTCAATACGACCTGTGATGCAGTTTCCCTGTCCAGTAAGGCTGCAGTGGTGACCAGACCACTGTTCTCACTGATTGCAAACCAGCCCAAACTGTTTCCAGACACCAGAGAGTAGCACAAATTGGCATTCTGCCCTGAGTCGCCATCTGTTGCAGAAACCCCTTCAATAAAGCTCCTTCTAGGAACATCCTCACTGATGTTGACCCTGTACACAGCCTGTTGGAACACTGGAGGGTGGTCATTGGTGTCATTTATGTAAATCACCAAGTTAGCAATAGAGGACCTGGCTATGGGTTTCCCATTATCAGAAACAGATACAGTAAAGTTATAAGAGGAAATGCGCTCCCTGTCCAAGACACTGGCCACTCTTATAAGGCTCAACTTCGGAATTGGGGAAGACTGAACATCAAAGTGACCCTGCTCATTTCCGGCTAAAATCGACACAGACATATTCCCGTTTGCAGAGTCAGAGTCCAAATCTGAGACAGTCAATAGCGCGACCACCGTACCAATGACTGCATTTTCATCAACGGACGCGAACTTTGAGCTGGGGGGGTAATGCCTGAATTTAACCACTGGGTCGTTATCATTGACATCTAAAAGTGTAATATTCGCCTCACAGCGACCTGAAAGTTGGGGGGCTCCACTGTCAAACGCATGAATCGTCAAAGAGTACTGCCGTCTGCTCTCGTAGTCCAGAGTTTCCTTTATAGTAATAATACCAGATTTAGGGTCAATTGCAAAAGGTGGACCTTCCTCTAAAGAGTATCTAATGTCTGCATTTGCCCCCTCGTCAAGGTCTTCCGCTGTAACCTGCAAAACACTGAAGCCGATCGCTGCATCTTCAAAAACACTATTCTGGTAATGATCCGGATTAAAAATGGGAGGGTTATCATTCGTATCCTGAATAGTGACGTTTACCTGCAGGTAACCAAATCTCTTAGGATCACCCCTGTCTTCGACTTCAATCAAGAGCTGATAACATGGTGTTAGTTCTCTATCTAAACCCCCAGTTGAAACCAAGTGCAGAAACGCTCCCTCCCCACTTGGATTAACTGTAATATCCAAACGAAACTTTTGCTGTTCGTTTCCGCCGGCTATCCTGTAGGTTGTATGATCCACTCCGTTACTCCCGATGTCAGAATCCGTGGCGGTGTCCAGAATGACCTGCCTGCCACTTCTGGAATCTTCTTTAAAAAACACAACGATGGAGGCGTCGGGGAAAACCGGTGCGTTGTCATTTATATCCAAAACCACAATCCTGACTTCAGTGGGGTAGGTAGGCTGGCTGGACAGAACCACAAGGTTGATAACATCACTGTGCAAAGCCTCCCTGTCGATGACGGCCGTGGTGGAAATGGCACCTGTCGTGTGGTTGATGGTGAACATCCTGTGGTCCTCGCTGAAGCGGTAGGCGAAGCCTGGCTTCCTTTCTATCGCGCCCACATAGGAGCCGGGCGGCTGCTCCTCCAGTACCTGGAAGTCCTGGCGAATGTGTCTGGATGTGCAGTTTTCCCATAAAGTCCATTGCATTAACAGCATGAAATAAAGTCCCCTCAGAACCCTACCTGAAACGGCCATGGTGAAATTTCCAGTCCACCTTCCCGGGACAAACTTCTTGCCGGTTATGCATCAACTTCGTTTGATTTACCCAAAAATGTGAATCAAAAAGTATTTATTCTAGTACTGCTGTAGGAAATACTTCCATTCACTGCGGGCGAATTATGCGCGCATCCCTTGTACAAATTTAAAAGCGAAGTTCAGTTCATTTTATACCACTTTATTCCTGTGGTACAAAAATAAAAATTAAAAAGTCAGGAGATGTTGCGCATCCTTTTAAGACAAATCCCAAAAGCGGTACATCCGTAACTCTTTGCACCTCCCAAACTTGATCATTTCAAGACACTTTTGTTAATGTTAATATTATAGTGACAAGATAAAATGCGATTTGCCGTTTAGCGCAGTTTAGCGCAAACTCCGCTTCACACGGCGCTTCTCAAAAACAAAGAATTAGTGGAAGACTGTGCCTCTGTTCCTATAGCATTAGTTTATCTTTGTAGATCCTTGTTTCTCCCGTGCTTTGGGTTAAAATAACGGTGTGGTGAGTCCGGTCATTTCAGGGGGGGCTCATCGGTAACTTTCTTACTCGGAAAACGTTCCGCCCACCGGTCTCTCCATTGGTGTGTAGCGGCTCTGATCTGCTTAAACTTAGCATACAAGGCAAACTTAGAGTGATCTTAAATAACTTAAATGAATTAACTTATACAAGGTTATATGCTGACCTCTTATGGTCCCTAAAAATGAAACATGTTCCCCTCTTCATGAACGGCATTAAGAAAAACCGAAAGTAAGGATAAATCCTACTATAACAAAGTTAGGATGTTTCTTTTCGAATACGTGTGGTTACTTATCATTATGTTGAATTATTTGAACTTGAACGAGTTCACCTGACATTTACTTACGAAAAAACTTTACGTGGTGTGTATATATATATATATATATATATGCCTGATCTCTTCGCGTCTGAAACAACGCAACTTAAATACCCATTCAAATATTCATCTTCGATCCCTGGCTCCAACTTCATGTTGATCATAATAACCAGCATGTTCCCTTAAAATGACACTGGTTTCATTGGGGGTGTCTGATTTCTATTAATTAAAAGCTTGCACTGATTTCTTCAATCGCATTCACCTGATTGAGCGAAACAGCAATAAAATGGGTAAATACTGCCATCTAACGTCCAAAAGAAGCTATTACCTGCCGTATGAAGTCTTCTTGTAATTTAGCTTCATTTTTATGAGCAGATTATTATGGAATGTACATAAATAATGGCCTGGCTTCTTTAGTTTTATATAGTGGGACACTGGTAACAGTTGACAGTTAACTTTTACTCGCGAACACGCCTCAGACTGTAAGTCTGCTTCCGGGGGGGTCGCGCCTTGCAGCGTTCGCCTTGCGTCAGTCATCGTCAAGTGTATTGTGAGGCATTTCAAAGGTGACATTGTCTTGGGGGGGAATTTCTAGGTATACCCCTGCATACGCGTGGCTATAGTCATTACTGCTGTTAGTAAACTGCATTTTTTATTTGAGGTTGTATATAACATTTTACTCCAGGAATTTCAGTATATTTCAGTCTAGGTCCTCACCAGTTGCATTGTTGCTGTTCTGTAAGCAGAGTTATAAATTGCAGTGTAAAGGCTGTGGCGTTTTTATTGTAACACTTTGATTGGCGGCAGGTAAAGGTAGAACGTCACGAATCCAGATTGACCTGCTGGAGTCATTTAGAGTAACAACGTATCTGGAGGCTCCGATCATGTCCTGGCTGCGACTCGGATCATGACTCTGTATGGCTGTTAACGCTGCCTGTCAACTGGGTACAACTGACAACTGGGTACAGGAAATGGATGTATGGCTGGATGTGTAGGCATGAGCCACACAGACCACACAGTCTTTAAATGCTACGGCTGGGTTATTGCGCTTTGCCGTATGTACTTCCTTGCTTTTCAGTTATTTCAGAGTTTTCAGAACTAAGCCGAATCGTTTATGATTAATTTTTCTCAGCAGCTGCCAAAATGTCTGACTTTTCGATTTTCTGACGTGCAGATGACATTACTCTTTTTTTCCCTTTAAACATGCCAGTATTATATAGTAGTAACACAGATACGGGAGGCTGAACAGCTGGGCAATGTATCGTGAATATCGCATGGCATTTCACGCGTATGGAAAGGAGGCTTTTTTTGGCCCTTTACTGCCCCCTGGCCGTGGAGTGGAGTAGGGCTCCCTCAGTATAGCAGTATTGCACTCTGAGCTCATGTGTAACATAAACCTTTATAGATACCAGACCAGAAGAAACAGGACTTGGGATCCCAAGCATCTAGCAAAGCCAGATGAAGTTCTCCTGAGCTATGCTGGGATGTGTCTGGCCTTGAGGGCTGGATGGAGACTTTAGGTAAATGAAATATATGAAATACAGATGGAGGCCCTGATACGTTACACATTACGGTACAACAGCACTTAAGCCAAAAAAAAGCGGTGATTGATTGCAATGCTTTTATGCACAAAGCTGAAAATGTTGGAATCACTGAAACACACTTTAAAAAAGCTTTAAGCGTGACGTTGTCAAGAATATCTGGTTTTGAATTCATTGTAAATTCTTCTTGGGGTGACAGTCTCAAACAATACAGATATACCTGTAATACCTGTATTTGGAGAAAAACAAACAAAAATAACTGAAGTCACCCTTCTTCGGCTGGGCAGATGCAGACTGGAGTCCACAGAACATAAACTGTGATAGTAGAGTATTAAGCTATTATGTAGAAACAGTTTTGTTAGCAGTTAAACCTGTCAACATCCTATAAAACTAAACCCCAGGCATGAGAGGGTAGATCTCAAACTCTAAACAGGCCAGTCGCAAGTGGAAAAGCACTCTAACGCAAAGCAGACATCTTCACTGAAACATCCGCTGTCATCAGCCACTCAAACTATTTCACATAAAACTAAGGGCACCTGCAACCTGGCACTTTAGCCAATGGAATAGCGGTTATATTCATGAATTTTCAAAGGATATTTACACCCACAAATGACTGAAGTGCCTTACTTATGGAACAATTGTCATAGTAACTAGAGCATTCAATTAGCCAGTAACCTGACCGTACAGAAGCAGGCCGATGTGAACTTGGGGGTTGAGTCGATTGGCAGTTAGAGTACAGCCTAGCACCAAAAGTTGTGGTGTGCTGCAGACACCAGCCAACATTCATTATAAACCAGACAGTGGAGGTGTCATGTACCATTGCTACCGTCTCATTGTTACAGGAGCAAACAAAGCTTTCCCTCAGTCTCCTAGTTGTCGTGCAGAAGTTATACACGTTTCAGATCACGTTCAAGAGAAGTCTGCTTTTAGAATACGACACATTTTCCCAGCCACATGTTGTAGGGTGTATAACACAGAAGCGCCCATTGGCTGTACCCAAATTCAGGAGCCGCACTCGAAGACCAGGTGTGTCACGGCAGTGTGGTGAGGCTGTCCTGTTTGGAAGGCTCCTTCAAATGAAGGATGCTTCTGCAGTGTTGTGAAGGACTCATCCAGTGGATCCTTCGCACCTAAACGAAGGTTTCTTGCACAGAAAGTGGGTGCATCCCAGCAGTAAGATAAGAGCATGTTGTGGCTGAAGGGTTAGGGCCAGACCAGGCCATTTGACAAGGCTTTGTTTGCCCCTTTAAACAAGGCCTGTGAAGACCATGCCTTCCTAGGTCACATTCTGTGAAGGATGCAGCCCCTGAATTCAGAGTCATTGTTCGGCATCACGCTTGTTTATTCCTGTATGTGTCCCGAGAGTCTGTTATGATCCCATAAGGTGAAGTGACACTATAGGCTCCATGGCAACTACAGCAGTAAGGCGAAGTAACTCCTGAAATCCCTTGAAAGACTGTACTTCTAGCAAGAACCTGCTGTGCTGCATAATAAACCACATCACCAGACAAGACCAGCACGATTCACCCGTGTTTATTCTGCAACATCAGGTACGATTGCACTCCACTCGCAGCACAGCTTGATGTTGGAATCCAGTTTTACTCCAGCCAGGACATCCACCTCAGCCGAGAAGCCTGCAAGTGCACAGTCATGTTTAGCAATACAGCCTCCGTCCAGAGGCATTCAGACATGGATGGTTACAACCAAGAGAACCTACTTATCTCTGGGCTCCCAACACCTTCCTCGGCAAAGGCTTCTCCAGCACAGTGAAGGGACCCAGGCGGCCTTCATGCTGCCACTGTGGGGCTAAAGACAGAAACCCT
>JAODLD010000056.1:5588915-5601101 GCA_026781065.1 Mormyrops boulengeri | reverse complement strand
GAGCTGCTGTTCTGCTGAGAAAACCTGAAGGTCTCCAGCTGCATCTGTAGCTTGTCATCCTGGATTCTTGGCATGAACTGAGAGTGGGAGCCGGTCAGCTTTGCATCAGTTAGGCACCTGAAGAACAAAGACATCCTGCGTTATAGCTGCACGGCTCTGGAGCCTACTGCTTAAGGAAGCAGTCACTCACCCATGGTTCGCAACAAATGTGTAGCTGGGCACAGCATTCACATCAGGGACCAAGGTGGCAACACAGCTATCCACAAAGACACGCAGGGGCACGTGGTTGGACACTATGACAGCAGCCTCAACATTCACCACGTCTCCCAAGGTGTAGACATTGGAGGTCCGCTCAGCCTTCCAGTCATCTGCAAGAGAGGCACATTAGCCATACAGAATTTGGATTTGACAAGCAGCAGTCTGGCTCACCTACCAGTCATGAGCTTCAGGGTGAAGACCAAATGATCCACAGCAGACAGGGTAGTGAGAAACGGCACCCAGGTTGGCATCAGGGCATTGCTGCTCACATTCTGCTTCCTAGGCAGGAGTCATTCAGATCAATGGTTAAGAGCTTCATACCTACAACAGAAGGCAAGTGGCAAGCCTGCGCTTCCAGCATTAAATCCCCACCTCAAATAATGACATGCGATGTTGACAGTAGCAGCATTGGTCCTCACAATAGGAGCTCCAGGCCCAAGCTCTTTGGGTGTATACACCAGGGCGAAGGTGTAGACGAGGGTATCCTCAGTCATCTATAGCAGCAATTCCACAGTCAGCATACGAGTCAGCAGTAGCCATGCTACTCACCCTATGGGCGACATACCATCATTGTGCTTCCACAGTTCTGTAGCTCAGTCTGAAACATCAGCACCTGTCCAGAGGCGTCCTGCCCAGTAGAAGCACAGCCTCCCAGACTGACATCAGATGGGTCAATCAGCCGGCCAATACCAAACAAGTCCCTATGCACAGCCACCAGCACAGAGCTCTCCTGGCATTCAGCACTCACAGACTGCGTCTGCAGCCTCATCTGCGCGACTTCTTGGCTTTTCACAGCTCCCTGCAGCGCTGGCTGGCTTTGGGGGACTGGATACAGTGGTGGTAGGAGCTTAGAAGCCACTGCTTGGCCTGCAGGTAGAAACGGATAGGATACAGGAACCTGTAAGGACTGCTGCGGCAGGAGCCTCTGAATCACTGGCTGACTGGCAGCTACTTGGGCAGCCTGATATGATGGAGCTTGCAGGAACTGCTGCGGCGGGAGCCTCTGAATCACTTGGTTGCCGGAAGATTCCTTCGTGTTCATTTGGCTCAGAGGAAGCTGAAATGGTAGCCACTGTTGTGAATTCTGTGGCTGTAACTGTGCAGTACAGACACATCCTAACGAAATGAATACTACAAAGCTACTCCAAGCATATTGTAGAGCCATGCTAATGTTATGAAACACAAACTCTATACTGTGCTGAACTGCTCACCCACAGTTTTTAAAAATAGAAAACCTCTGGCCTTTTCCCAATTTTAGCGAATTCCCTACCAGCCCTGCAGAGTTAAGCAGTAGCGCCACCCTTTTTAAAATCACTCTCTGCATGTGAAAGCAATTAAATGTTTGTTCATGGACATATTATGTAGTTTTACTTAATTCTTCCACCTGTCTTCATGTCAACACTAACAACAATCGTTTCATTACTGTAGTTCTATCTGGGTTTCCCATAACCACTACTGTGGCCAGTCCCATATTTTGACCAGGATGCAAATAGCTTTCTACATCCGATGTTTCAATATCTCTTTTAAACAAGATAGCAAAAACACCAAAAAGTGCTCTTATTTTTTACATAAAAAAGAAATTATTTTTAAAGGTTTTGTTGATCTTACTGGTACCAGTAAAATGCATGAATGGGTTTATAAAATGCTCATTATGAGTCTTGTATGCTATTTTTTAAGCAGGTGTCTGAGATGGACCTGTACTGCACCCCCCAGCATGTACTCCAGCCTTGTGCCCAGTTCTGCCAACCCCCCAACCCCCCAACCTTGCCTTGGATGTTTGCTGGATGAAATGGCCTTTGCACAACTCCTGTAATAAGAGTGGGAAAATTACTTTATTCCCTCGTGAAAAGGTTTATGTGGATTCATTAGCAGTTGAATGCCTAGTAAATAAACACTCTCATGTATTATGCACCGAATTCAACCCTCGATCTCTTGTTTTGCGGACAGAGATGAGCAGCAGTTTAGCAAACTGTCGCTGTGATTGGAAGGTTGCTGGTTCAAATCCCGTAATTGGCACAGCCATTTCAGGTTCTTAACCCCAATTGCTCCAGCGGCCAGCTTGCATTTTGGATAAAAGTATCTGCTTCCCTCCTAATAATTTTTGCTTATAGGAATGTTTACTGAACGTTACAATTACGGTATGGAAACGTTGAAGGTGTCCGGTTTTCCTGCTGCTCCCAGAACATTATCCCACTACTACATTACCACTACAAGTGAGACTAATAATTTGGAATCAAATAAAGGATGTGGTAGGGCACTGGAGAGCACTGTGACTTTGCACCTTTACACCCACATGGCTTCAAGGCTGGATAGCATGTTTGTGTTATATGCATATAGCACTAGCATGTGATTCAGTGGGCTAAGCCTCTGGGCCTGTGATCAGAAGGTTGCTGCTTCAAGCCCTACTTTGGCATGTCTGTGGCCCTTTGTGCCGGACTCGTAACCCCCAGCTATTCTGGGTGGCTGCCCTTCCCAGCCAGCTTGCTCTCACCTACAGTACAGAGTGCAAGTTGGGTGTTGGTGTAACAAGAGCTTCCCCATGGGGATTGATGAAGTATCTATTATTGTAAAATAATGTTTCAACATTAATTATGTTAAAAGGATGCTCAGGAAATAATGTTATCATGCTAATATCGATAATACCTTTGTTAACATGTATAACCTGGAAGTAACGTTAATAATCAACATTATAGTAACAGTGTTATCTGGCAACTTTGAGAAGACCTTCACTGACGTTGGCTTAAGTTCTGGGCATGTTCCTTATTATCTGGGTAAGTGAATAAAAAGCGGGAAAAAAGTATTTACATTTACAGCATTTAGCGGACGCTCTTATCCAGAGTGACTTACATTTTTTCTAAATTCAAGGACAGTCCCCCTGAAGTAAGGTGGGGTTAAGGGTCTTGCTCAGGGACCCAATGATGGTGTCAGAGGTGGGACTCAAACGCACAATGTCTTGGTCTACTAGACCACTAACACCCAAATACATAGCTGCAATGGCAGATGGGATGATAAAATTATGGATTAATGTGGGTTCATTTTAAACATGGTGTCTTTCTCATGTGCTTAAGACTTCTGTCTGATGTGATCCATCAGGCTTGAGCACCAGCTATGATCAGTTACCAGTGTGTCTGCTTCTCTTTTCCTGAAGCTCTTCCAAGCTCTGGACAGCAGAGGGCAGTGTGGGGGTGCCAGTGCTCAGCGCCTCTGCATTCCCATAACAACCTCATCACCACGATGCATTCGCTGGCAGCGTGCATGGGAAATTAATTACTAATGTTTCTAGACGGATAATTCTACAGGACTGACTTACAGAATTCGTAAGCTCTATGTCAGTTATCTGACCTCACCGGAACCTTTGTTCATAAGCCATGAACCACGTTAATTTATGGCTTTCAGTTGGACTTGGGAGGAATGAAATGAGCCATTCTAAGTAAACACACCAAAGATAACGTGCGAGCCGACATACTGAATAATACTTAAAGACATAAACTTGCAACCAGAAGGCCGCGCTATAAAATAACTGGCTAAATAGAGAAAAAACTGTAAGATACATTTGTCAAAAGCTAAGCAATTAAATATAATGCCTACAGCCCTCGGGTGATTTTAAATGCTAATTTGGATCAATGATTTGTAGCTGGTGTTCAAATCCGTGATGTAGATCGCTGACATAATTGTGCTCTCCGTGTGTGGAGTTTCCTTTGAGTGCAGAAAGAGGATCAGTAAGTAACCCAGACAGGACTTGTGAGGAATTAAAACCTCTTGTTAGGTTTAGAAAGACCTGCCAAAGATATGTGGTGCTTCTGCAGGGATTGCAAGGTTCTTTCAGTCGACATTTTCCAGTAGATTAAGGCACTGCAGCTACTTAGGGTTCAGGATACCGGCTGTGAAGAATATGCCAGCCCACTAAAAACAGATTAGGAGAGCTTAATGGGTGACACTTTCTATGAACGCCATGTCTATAAGAATCAATGAGGACATTCATATCACATTATAATGCATTCATAAAGCATTATAAACAGGGATATACATATTTATAAAATGGCACAACACATTCTAGCCATGTTTATTAGGCATTGTGAATGCTTTATGAAGCTCTCATCTATAATGCACTATAGATACCCTCAAAACGCAGTATAAAAGCATCCTTAATTCTTAGGATTCAACCATTACAGTATATTATGAAGGTATGTACAGTGCATTACCAATGAGAGCTTCATGGGAGCTTATGAAGTATCATAATTAACACTATAATGCCTTATGACTGTCAATAGAAGATGCTGTAATGCTTTATTAATTCTTATACTGACCATTATAATGCATTATAAAGGTATTTATAATGCATTATAAATGATAGCTTTACTGTCATTTACTGGCTGTACTGGCTGCATAGTCTGTTGAAAATTATCCTGAAACATTGCTTCTGACATTCAGTTATTAATGGCCAAAGGTGCTTTTCATTGTGTGATTGTGTGTTGTTTTTGAGACAAATCCAGGAGAATGGAATAGGAGATTTTATCAGGACCCTAGGGATAAAATCAGGTAGATAGGCCAGACAGACATACAGTACAAACCACTGTTTTGATCTCTAACCAAAAACAAACTGAACACAGGTAACCTCTCATGAAATGAAATCTTTCACAATAATACTATTAATATTTTTAATAATTCCTGCAACCTTGCAGCTTCCATGAAACATCCATGCCCTCACTTCGCCTCGCACAGTGCTATCTCATATAGCACGCCCCATGTCTGGTTGACTTCCTAAGAATATCTTAAAAAATAGAGATTTTTAATTAAAATTCATGATAACATTTCTTTGTAGGGTTGTTGTTTTAAATATGGTCTTTAAGGAGACAAAACTGTTACGAGGAGAGCCATTTTCAGCAAAGTTAAACCATCTTCACCGAGACAGGACGTAACAGACCAGGTGCATAGTAAAATCCCACACACATTTCCTGCCGTTGCCATGACAATCTGTTATTTTTGAATCGCAAGGCCATATTCAAAGCTACAGCTTTCGCAAGGTGTCTCCCACCATTTCCAATGTCATAAACAATAGGCGAGTTTGTCAGTCTTAGTCATGTAATTCGCCCACAGACTTACCAAAGCCATCTCAGAATTTCTGTGACTTTTGAACGAGCCCCAGTACATGCTCTAAAAAATGTCCTAACTTTGTTCAGGAGGTTCTGAGGTCATCTCGCTCTCAAGAAAATTATATGACACAATGCCCCCAGGTCCAACATTTTAGATTTTTCAGCAACTGATGGCTGAACCATGTCCATGTGCAATCTAGCAAACTGAGAAAGATACCACCTGGGGATGCATGTTACCCATGTCCGTGGTATGTGACTCCATGACCTTGCGTTCCTTTCTCAACCAACCGTCACTGTTATTGACAGATTCATCGGGGGGATTAACTTCTCCGTGGAGAAATAAGACAATGACTGACTTTTCTTTCAAAACTGGGCACTGGTAAAGACTCAGGAGAAACAAAATCGATAACGTATATGTTTCTCATTAGGGGCCCAAAAACCCTTACCCACGACATTACCCCAGGTCTAAAGTGTCTTGTTATCCCCAGAATGGTCTTCACTTTACGCCTGTTCACTTGCCAGTGATGTGCATGACAGATGGGGCTCTCAAGGTCTCCGAGAGTGATGAAGTCCAGGACTTTTATGACCATGCCTCTTATATATAAAATTTGTCCAGTGGACAGTACAACCACACAACGAGAAACTCTACCATCCAGTTCCCTAGAATTCCCTAAAACTGTAAAGTGGTTGAACAGTAGATTCAGAAGACACTTTCTTAAAATAAATAACATATTGAATTCAAGTGAACAGATAAACTCTGGGGAAAACTGGTGAACATTCTTTTACAGTCTACATATCAAAAGGTAAGTGTTCAACATCTTAGAAGTATTGGCAGACCCAGCAATGTCTTTGCTGAGATATCTTCATTGTTATATTATTATTTAGACTATGTGAAAAAGCTTAAGGCTGGTTATCCAGCAGTGTTGAGAGTAGGCATGTCTTGGCATTTGCGTTTGGTAAGCTTCGAGCCATTTGCAGAACTAATGCATTATGCTAGTCCTATTCCACAGATTAGCTCCGTCCTCTGAGCTTGTCTATCCCCCCCCCACCATTGTTATAATTAAACCCATATTTCATGGGGCCTGGCACTTGAGGGGAGGTAGCTGTTTGGGAATCGCACTCTTCCCCCTCAGTTGGGTTCACTACCTTCCACTTGTGCATGTCATTGTGTCAACAGCTCGTTATCAAGCAACTTTGCACCTTGTTATGTTTTTTGCTGGGGGGTCGGGGGCAGTTGTCACTGCTTTTTTTCATGGACTAAATAACACTATTGCAGTTCAAACTGGTTCATTGTGAAAAACCGAGGGAGTAACTTCAGCATTCAGCAGGGAGAATGCATAGCGTGTGCTGCGATGTAAGTCAGGAAACACAGACGGCTACATTCAGCTAAGCAACTCAAAAAATCTGATTCAGCCGTCAGGCTATTTTTGAATGAGCAGCCTTCACGTTTCGAGCCGCTACATTTTTGCCGCTACATCGTGCTGTAGTGCTTTGAACCGATAGTGATCCTCACCTTACCTTTTGGACCAGATGACAGATCTTGACAACGAGCAGATATCCCCTCACCTAGCAGGACTGGGCTTTCGTTTCAGTGGTAGGATAAAGGACGTGTTGAAGAAGTCCCAAGCACGAGAAATTTTCCATACAAGGGCAGGTTACAAGCATTACATCTTGTTAGTTTCCAGTAAAGTTCTGTGAGGGAAGACATGATCCAGGAATAGAAATTCTTGAGGCGATTTTCCTTTATTTGGACCCATCTGGATTAAATTTCTTTCACTCATGCAATCCCATTATGTGTACAGCATATGCGGACATGTCAGGTTGAATATATAAACATATGCAAGACTTTTATTAATTAAGCCAATATAAGTGAACAGTCCATCTTCAGTGCCTACTTCAGTCAACTTGGCTCCTTGCATAGCTATAATCTGGAATTGCATTTTGGAATTGAACTGAGAAGAATGGATACATTTAAATGTAATTTATTTGATTGCTTCTTGTCACTGATCTAGGTTCAGTGTTGTTTGAGCACTGCATTTTAAACAGAATGACTGGCAACCAGAAACTCCAAATATCTTCTGGTAATGCCTATAACCCAATAGCCTTAACCCTTCGTAGTCAGTGACCCCGCCCATGGGAATCTCGCCAAACCGTTTGAAAAACTAATTTTTCCTATAGAAACATTTACAACCCCCCCCAGAAACCTTGAATGGTCTACTATTCAAATATATATAGCAATACTATTTGCTGTAGATATTACTGAACAAATGCATAGGTAACTCGCTAGTTTATACTGATTTTCTGTTTAAAAATAAATTTCACGTGGTCCATCATTCAGACTGGTCCCTGTTACAGCGGGGCATGGTGAGCAGATGGCTGATCCATGTAGCATCTGTCACAAACTGGGATTTATTAAACAAAACGGAACACGGGAGGAGAACTGGAAAACAAAGGGACCGTGGTGGGGTGAAAAGCAGGTAGGTAAGATCAAAACCTAAACTATAACTAACCACAAAGTAAACTAACACTAACCACAAGGTAAACTAACACTAAAATCATGGCAAAGAAGACACAGGTAATAAGAGGAGGTACCACACAAACAGCAGAACACCAACAATGTAGGAACTAAACACATGTCACACAATGACCAGCCAAGGAACAGGAGGGCAGGCGCTAAAATACACAGATAACAAGGACTACATGAGGGGCACGTGCAGACCATAACAATTAACCAAAAAGTAGGGTTGGGAACAAGACAGAGGTGAGTGTTATAAGAAATACATAAGGGTTCAAACACTGGGAGAGACCGGGATAACAAGACTTACAAAACTGGGAATAAAACAAAGGTACAAAACAAGGAATCATGCCTAAATACATAACAGGAATAAAACAAGAACCAAAAATGAAAAATACATGCAACCCTCAAACCCACAACAAAATGATAATCAGGACAGCGGCCACCTGCTTAGCCCACTAAGCCACACAGTGGCCAGGGGACCCGGGAAACACTAAAGGAGCTGACAAACCTCGGGAATAACGGGATGTTTCCGACACCCGCTGGCCAAGTGGGGAAATGACATTTGGACCAAGAACCCTGCATTTGAAAAACAAATGATGGTTGATTTTGGGAATTTCTTTAAAGTTATCAGGGATTCAAGAAAATGTCACATGGAAATTGTTTAGCAGAGAAATGCTTCTGAACACAAAATGTTAGAGAGGCTTTTGAACAAACTGTCTAGCACTGCTGTACATGCCCAGTGTCTAGATGCATTCAAGTCAGCACTAGGTAAAACTTTCCCATAACAGAGCCAAATGCAAATGCACATTTCTGATAATTATTATTCTTAATAACGGTGTTCCAAAAGGCCGTTTGTCTGTCCACTTCATTTTTCCGCCTGTTCCAAGGATCACAGTGGCAGAAATGTTCATTAGCTGTCTGGAGAGGCTTTGAGGGCAACCCCAAGGCCACCGTTTACAGCTTATTTGCAGCCGTGCTGAATCTTACATTTTGCAGGGTAACTGGAGCTGACAATCGCAGGAATGTTGGACCGGATAAATAAAAATGCCTTTTTCTCTCTTCAGTGGGGCAGGGTGACACGAACCACGGAAATGCTGCTCGCTTTCTCATTTAGAATAAATTACATTGTTGAGTCATACTCTGCATTATTACTAAAAATCATTAAATCACAGCCTCAGGTATCATGTTTTGTTGAACATTTATCTAAGTGTAACATTTTAAAAGCCTTATTTGGTGCACGGCGTACTTACGAAGAATCGTAAAAGCAACAGCTGCCTCCAGGCAGGGACTGTACTCCGGCCAGACATATTTCAAATTAAAGTTAGAAAAATAAAAACACTAGCTTCTTAAAGTCTTACTGTAAGTCTGGTAAATAGGCAGGACTTTTTGTATAATGTGTGTGTGTGTGTGTGTCCTGTCGTAGAATTGCATGCCAGCCAGAATTTTACGTAGCCTTGTGCCCCATAGAGCATGTGATACATCGCCGTCAGCACATTCAATATTTTATAAGCAGGTGTATGATGGATGGGTGATTTTATAGCAGTTTGAAAGATACATTATTTGCATTGCAGAGTTTTAGGAAAAATTGGAAAAAAACAAAGCAAAGGTTGTAAACCAGAGCAATCAAAGGTCCGAGATATTACTGGTGAGAAGGTGAGAAGTCTGCAGATGTTGTGTGTGGGACCAGCAGTCAGGCAGAGCCGTCGGCGCAATTGGCATGCGTGGTAGATTGTGCCAGAAAACATACTAGTTATACAGTAAATGTTGAAAATGGACTCACTTTTTGGTTCCAGGGTGTAATACGTGCAATTGAAAATACCAAGAAAAAAGCTATTAAATTGACAAAAAACATTTTTCTTTTAACTTTTTTGCTTACTATTATATAATAATATAATATATAATATAAATGCACCCATGCCTTTTCTATAGCAGCTTATCCAATACTGGAAGATCCTGGAACCTTTCCCAGTGAGCGCTGGGCATGAGGCTGGGAACACCCTGGATGCGATTTAAATTATGAATGAACTCCTTTATTATTAAGAAAAAAATATTGTCATAAACTGTCTTGAATCCCCTAACATGAATATTTAATGGCACGTCTAAACTGAAAGATTAATTACTGAAAATGGATGATGTTTCTATTCTTAAATGTATCATTCTTATATTTATTTATACATCTGGGACCATTTTGCTTATAGAATCTTTTTAGAGAAAGCAGGAATTTCCA
This sequence comes from Mormyrops boulengeri, assembly GCA_026781065.1. Lineage (NCBI taxonomy): Eukaryota > Metazoa > Chordata > Actinopteri > Osteoglossiformes > Mormyridae > Mormyrops > Mormyrops boulengeri. Next base: position 5,591,005 of record JAODLD010000056.1, on the reverse strand, counting down.
GATGTTATCAAGTTACGAGGCGGCCGATGTGTATAATTCTCATCACAAGCTGCTGAGATGCCATGAGGAGCGTAAATGCCTTCCTTTGAAGCCCTGAAGATTTTCAAGACGTGCAGTGATAAATAGGCATGATAACTGTAGGGATGCTGCGTATGAATTAGGTCGCAGAAGGTGAGCCGCGCTTTTTAACGTTTCCAGGAGAGCTGCTGTTTACACTAAGCGGATTGACATGTCCCGCCGTCTTGCCGCTCTCTGTGCGCGGTGATTGTCACAAGCACTTTCTGAGTGGTGTGGTTGCTATGGAGACATTATAATTGAGAACACTGTAAATTAGTGTTTGTCTTTTAGATGCCATCCAAGAAAACAAACAAAAAGCAGCTTTAGAAATAGCTGCCATGTGTTATTATTAAAGAGCAATAAATAAATGCAGGGGCTCACTGCACAACTGTGTTTTAAAAAGTAACCTCACTTGCATTCAAGACAATTAGTCATAAAGCACTTGTTACATTTATTATTCTGGGATAGGAAATATGAAAAAATAAGGTCAGGTACTACTGAGAACACATTTAACAAACATGGTCTTTCCAACAAAAACATCTAGCATTGGAAAACTCTCCAACAGGAACTTGGTGTTTCATTTTACATTAAACTGAAAATGGAAAAAATGAATCAATGTTAATCATAAAATGAAAAGTTGTTTTATATGATTCACAGATATTAATTTCAATCAGTCATAACTGGTCTTTTATGGATAATCGCATATTGAAAAATCTTTAAGACCATTCTGTCGGTTGATAGGAACTATGAAAATCACTCTGATGGGAAAAGCATTACAGTGAGAAATAATGCAGAGAAATAATGTGTGCATTTGAGTGGTAATTTAGGAGCCTGTGCCTGCACAAAAGCAGGAGAGAGTCTGGGGACCAGCCGCTCTCTCCCGACCCGTCACTTTGGTGACTCACACGAAACCTTTCGGCTGAATTCAGCAGGATGAAAGTGCCCTAGATTGTGGGTAAAATCAAGGCCAGTTGGATTTATCTGTGCATGTGGAGTGCAGTCTGCGGCATTTATTCATAATTTTATTAGCATTTTTCTCATTTTGCATATATATTCAAAGCAGTATCCTTCCGATACTGAGGAGGTCTCAGACCAGCCGAGGAACATAATCTCTCCTGCGTGTCCGAGTCCATAACGATCATTGTCTGATCCCGAGTCCATAACGATCATTGTCTGATCCATTCACACTGTTTAAAAAATATTATTATATATTTTAATATTATACATACAGTACACATATATGTCATGTAGGCACAGTCTGTAATTTGTTCCCCTGATTCCGTTTTATGTGAAAAGGGGTTGTGATGTAATGTTTGTGTCAAGCCTCATACGTGAAGCTGCAGTGATTTATGTCACATGATATTTCGGAATGCCATTATGATGAAGAGCACTTTTTCCATTAGAATTGATGGGTGGAGCCATTGGATTGTGACAGGGTTTATCATCACGATGACGAACGATGTTTCAGCTCCTTGGGCTGGAAGTGTGTATCCTCATCGATTATCACAAGGGTGAGCAGTCTGTTTGTTCCTGAATCGTAAGGACAGTGGTGCTATGGCAGGGCCAGAATATTTCTCCTAAGCTTTCAGCCACATCTTAGACGTTTGTACGTCTCACAGGTTCCAGACCTGGAATTTTAACAGCTTTTAGTTGCAAGACATTGAATTGTGGGTAAAATTTGTACCCAAAAATCATGTTGCAGGTAGTATAGTTAAGGACACAGTATTGCAAGAAGGCTGTCCTGCAGGAATGACAAACCTTCCACTTGTCGTATCAAATACGACACTTAGGTGAAACATCCGACTCTACAGGCATCAGGCAGATGAACAGAGTGCCCTCCTAAGTCCTATCGCAAATAACGAGATGCATTTCATGAAGAGAGATCACATCAGATGGCGGGTGTTTTGCATTGATCTTTACATACTTTCAGAGGTGGCAATTCCAGGTCCAGAAAGAAAAAATCCAGACCAGGATTTTGTTTCAACCAACCAGCTGAGCATAAAGAGTCACAGTCAAATAGTACTCAAGTGGTT
>JAODLD010000056.1:5541511-5553501 GCA_026781065.1 Mormyrops boulengeri | reverse complement strand
AACATGCAAACCCCACAATGACACGGGGAGAACATGCAAACCCCACAATGACACGGGGAGAACATGCAAACCCCACACACGGAGTCATAGCAGAGATTCTGCATACTTTGAAAACCGTTTTTCTTTTACCTTGATTCACCTGCTCAGTCTCTTTCATTGAATGACAGGCAGCTCTCATGTTGTCTACATGTGGTGCTTTATAACACAACCTCGTGTCGTATGCTGTCGAGGACAAGCCAGGATGCTTCTATCACCCTGGACAGAAAAGCAGTTGGAAGATGGATGGAAACACGAATCCTTAAGGTTGCTCTACCTTAAGTCCTTACTAAATACCAATTTCACATTTCAGTTTTCTGACCCTAACCCCTTTATTTGAATGCTAAGATGCACCTACAATGATCACCTCATCCACGTCAGGAGGGACATTATGAGCTACTTTAGGTTTTACAAACTACTTTAACCCTGAAAGGTTCCTCTGTTTGGCTAAATAGTTCAGTTCTTCTTGCGACTCATCCAGCAGTTTCACAATAACATTAGTGGCACATGCATGGTTATAGGAGACTGACCAATCAGCACGCAGCAAGAACTCAATGCTAAAGTGAAATCTGGGTCCTTTTAATTGACATGGTAGTTTACAGTGTCCTCCCTGACATGGATTATCTGGTCACCCTAGATGCACTGGTTTGGAAATGACCCGTAAAATATGATGAATCAGGGTATTCGTTTTGAACAGGCAGTTTAATTATTATTATTATTATTTGATTTGCTTTTTATTTGAATTGTACTTATTTTGCTGTTATTTTGTGCTTTGAGCATCTTCAAACTGCTAAAAAAAAGTTGCATACAAACACTTCATTAAATACAGCCCACTTCTGGCTGTAAAAGGAATCGGCATCTCTTTGTTACACAAACAAGTGGATGTGTTTTCACTCCACAGAAATGACTGCGCGATGACAAAATAAGAAGTTAAAATAATGCAATATTTTCTAATCCGTTCTTCTGTTTTTTTTCCTGAAAACAGGGGGGCACAATTATTTTTAGACAGTTAATTCCCCCCTCCAACAGTGGATCACTTAGAATCGAACCATGTTCTCATTGCAGTGACACAGAAGTCACGTGTGTGTGTTATAATTACTATAATCCTACAGGCTCTAATTAGTAGGTCAAACATCAGGCGAAAAGTGAAGTGTTCTGACAAGTTCAGTTCCCATTTCATTCTACAGCTTCTGCCTCACATACGTCAGAACCAGCTGCTGGGTCAAAACATGTTTCACCGGGTCATAAATATGTTAAGTAACATCACCCTATTAGCAAAGCTGTCCTCTGTAACGAAAATAGCTGATGGACATAATTTATGATGAGAGTTTTATCTTCTAAACAAATCCAAGGCAGGGGGTGTTCCACTTAATAATACTTAAGTGTGGCATAAAGAAACTTTAAATAGCAGTGTGTAATAAGTGGGTCATAGTCTGAAGCGCTCTGATTGGACCAGCACCTTGGAACCACGAGTCATAGGGCTGGGGGCTTTGGATGCCTGTCTGACTGCTGGATTCATAGCTGTAATAGACGTTAGCTTAGGGACAGGCAATGATTTTATATTCAATGCTTTATGCTACATGTCAATTTCAGCTGAGTAATAAGTGTGAATGCATCGTACGCTTCCCACCATCCACCACCGTCAGAAAGCGTGAGACCTATAATGCAGTTAACAATGTTTATCTCCATGAAATGTTATAATAAATGTGAACAAATTAATCAAATAGGACATTAAGGACGACAACTTTTTGGCAAAATGCCTTAATACAGCCAGCTGATACACTGGGGCAGAAAATATGTTACTTGCAAGTGGAATATAACCTTTGACCCTGGACAAAAGCTCAAATGGAAACTCATGACGTTACAATGGGTGCCTAACTCTCCAAGATATAGGGGTGACACTGATCATTTTAATACTTTATCTTGTTCCCCTCCGATTTGTTGTGCTTTTTGCACAATACTTTCAACCAAGCATGTCAGATAGTCTGATATATGAAACAAAAAGTCATCATAAACCGTAATATTTAATAGTGCAGCAATATAATACTAATTTAGGAACTTATACCCTATTCCCTATAAGGTTTTTAAAACATATATATATATATATATATTATGTACGTGATGCCCGTGGTCTGCCTGTCGCGGAAGGGCCGTCCGTGCGGGGGGCGGGGGACCGAGGACAGAGGACTCCAAGTCCCGTCGTTCCCGGCGTCTCTTACGCTCCGCTCCTGTGGGCAAAGGGCCGCTTTGAAGGATCGGAGGAGGAGAAGCGAGTCAGTGCGGAGGCTGTGCCGGGTGGCGGCGGGATCTGCGGGGAGAGATCGGCAGAAGAGGGGAGGATCAGCGAGAGAGAGGCTGCTTCTGCGACTCTGATCAGAGGAAAGTGACAGGAATGGAGAGCCTGATATAAACATGCCGGGCTGCGCGATTAAAGGCAGGAATTAAGAGGAAAAAACGAGTCTGGAGGTGAGCCCACTTAACATTTTAATAGGAAAAAAAACAGGACATAAAGAAACAATTCTTACAGTATTATGAATATTAATGTTGTAGTGAAAGGAATAGCGGACAGAACTATCTTTTTAGTACTTACGACACTCCGCTTTCTGTAGTTGTTTATGCTGTTATAATTACATGTAAGTGAGTTTTGACATCATAAAATGTAACGTAGCATATATACCTGCCATAGATTGTAGGATTGTTTGCTATACGCGTCCACGGAGTATAATTCTTCGCTAATGTCCGTTTGGAAGAACGTTTTTATATTATATATAAATATTTGTTATGCAAATACGATGCTGTGGATGATCGGTATCGATTTTTGAAATTCAACGCTCAATATAAATGGTGATTTTTAAATGAGAACTCTTACATTTTTGTTAAAGCAGAAATTGTTGTGAGTTACTGCATAAGCAGTAATACTCGTAACTGAATGTCGAGATGATCACGAACAAATTAACGCACCAGAAGCCGTTTTGATGCTTGTATATTTAGTGATTGAAATAAATAAGGAATCATACTTTAAAGGCAGTGTCTCGATCATACATGACGGGACTCGGTCATTTAATGGTGCAAAGGGCAGGGGGAGAAAAAAAAAATATATATATATATAACAGCGAGGTGTGCCATGTGGATGATGTGCAGAATAAAAGGTATCCGCTATCGCAGTTTAATCCATGTCTTCGGCATTTCTCTTCTCAGATATATTAGGATCAATCAAAGTTTTCAGTTTCAGTAGTGGGCTCCGCAGCTCCCGTGTTTGACTTGGACTTTGTGCGTTTTTCTCCCCTGCAGTGAAGTTGATTCCCCGGCAGTTAAGGAGTCTGATCCACGGGTCTGTGTAACGGAGACGGTGCCCAAGTCGGCTCATGTTTCACACGCTTCGCTTGGAGAAGGAGCCCGTAATGCGGGCGGCTTCTCTCTTCATGCGCCCAGGCAGAGTATATCAGAGAGACACATCTGCTGCATGGATGTAATATCCGATATCCACGGCATCTGCTCAAAATGTGTGGCCCGTTACGTTAAACGCGGGCGTCACTTCATCTACGGATAAGTGTGATACCTGGAAGACATTAAAAGCCCATAAATGGATACATTTGAATGTTGTTTTACAAGAAGACATTCCCTGCATTACCCAAAATACTCAAAAACATCTAGTTTTTAACCTTTCAATGTATTAATTTGCATCTTTAAGCTTCTAGCCATACAGCTGGACATACACTGGACAAGGCACTGTGAAGGAGTGTGGAGTGAGTGTGAGAAGGTGACTGGGTAGAGATGCGAGCCTGAAGCTGGACGGCCTTGGGACTACAACACCAAGGATGCCGAGAGCCTGATGAGGAGTGGCTGGAAAAGCAGATTTTCAGCATGGCCCAGACGAGCTTGTTACAGGGGAAGCGCTTTTACTGCCGCGAGTGGATCTTCAATAAGCTGCAGCACTGTGTGCCGGAGAAGGCCGGCGGGTCTCTGGGGCTGAGCTGCGTACCTCAGTCCGGCGATGTGGTCAGCTCGGGGAAGGGCGTCCCCTCCGGGGTGTTACTGGTGGGCGGACCGGGCAGTGGGAAGACCGCCTTGTGCACGGAACTGCTGTGGCCCAGTTCGGCCCAGGGCACCCACCGCGGTCTGCACCGCCAGAGCCTGGCCTTCCACTTCTGCCGGGCGGAGGACTCGGACACGCTGTGCGCGGGCCGCTTCGTGCGTGGCCTGGTGGCTCAGATCAGCCGCAGTGGGCTGCTCCGGGGCTACGAGGAAAAGCTGCGGGACCTGGGGGCACAGAGTACACTACAGCCCGGAGAGTGCGAGAGGAACCCCACGGAAGCCTTTAAGAGGTAGGCGTGCGCTGACCCCATAGCACTATTTCAGCTGTCAAGCTTCATTTTCCATTAATATAGGTATCTGTTTAATTAAGATGATGTTTGAAGTCATTGATGTCTTAGTTCAAAATGAAATAAGCTTGGTTAACACACTCCATCTCTGGACTTCTACCAAATGGGTAGCTATTGAAAGATTGTTGGTAACACTGGATCACTGGAACAGCTGGTCTCGCGTCCGTAGTGTCGAACCCAAACATGCCCAGGTGTCTGTCCATCTGTCGTTGGCGGACGCCGGAAAAAAGTGGGTCAAACGCCTAGTAAGGTGAAAATCTGGAAAAAGAGGGGGGGTGGCCATGTTCGGGGGGCGGGCAAATTGTGTTGTGTTAGGAATACCAGTGGGATTCTCCGATTGCTGAACTCGTCCTCCCTCTCACAAGCGTTACGAAACACGCACCAGGGTTCGATCTGTTCTGTGGCTTGGATCCGAGGTTAAGTGTTTTCTCTGAGTTATTGCACTCAGAATTTTACCCAAAAGACTGTTATTTTTTAAAAAAATGGAAAACCAAGCAAAGGCAGATATCAGCCCCGCCTGAGTGCTGTGGAACAATGAGGTTTGTTTTCACTGGAGCTTCCCTCTCAGTTAGTCACTGGAGCTGTGAGAGACAGCTTTGGCAGTCCGCGCTATCAGCAGACGATCGGGGTTTGCGTTTGTTAGAGAAATATTTGTGCTCCGAAGATGGCTCTATCACCTTGCCGGGCGGGGGCTTCCATAGCTAGCACTGTAAACAGATCATTTTCTGTCTCCCCTGATTATCAGATTGGAGATATCTCTGCTGTCAAAATAATTTTATTTTCTCTTAGCTGTCTGCACGGGACACTAAACTGGCTACTTGATTTGAAACAGGAAGGAAAGGTTTCCTTTACAGAAGTCAGTCCTGCTGTGCTTTGGATTTTGCGCTGCAGTTCGCCTGGGCTAGAAGATTTCCATCTGTGCTTTGACAAAATTAATTGGAACAAGTGCCTTCAAAATGGGAAAAAATGGCAATTATTTATGATTAACTGGCTTTGAAAATTACCACATCGCTCTTTCCTTCCTGTAGAAACGATCAGATTAATTAAAACGCATACTGTTTATGGAACAAATTGGGAATCATAATTTCCTGTACCAGATGAGCAAATTAGTTCAACACTAAGGGGAAAAGAGTGAAAAGAATCTTTTTATCATGGTGATGTTTTTATTTACATCTCAACATATAGATTCTCGGAATGTAACTGTGTTGTGTCACAAATGCAGAATTCACAGGGCCAAGAATTCACAGGGCCAAGAATTCACATGTAGCCAGATACAATCCAGACCGTTGCAGCATGTAATATTGTTGCCTTCACAGTTGACCATTAAGCAAGAAGCAGATTGTGCTTTGCATCTCGGTAATACGTGTGTTTCCAGATCAGGTCTCTTTAGACGAATCCTCTGTCAGTGTGAATCTACTTTCTACCGGCCCTCAGAAATCAGAGCCATAGAGGAGTGACTCATGAGGCGAATCTATTCAAGTGTATAAACCCCTTTGGCAGTCACTCTGAAATGGAGTCTTTAGATGATAAATTCTTCTTCCAAATGCTTTGAGTAAAGCAGTTACGGGGGTATTAATATGCAGTGAAGCTTTGCGCCTTTGGCGAATGAATTGATCAGTCTTTGCCGCATGTGTCACCCACAATGCTCTCTGCTACCCTACGTGGGCATATTGTATGACATGGATATCCACTGGAATGTTCCTTAGGATTGATGGTTGACAGGCTGTTCCCATCCATCTGCCAGTGACTTTATGATTTTTTGGAATTTGGACCTTCACCGTTGACACATAGCTGAATCATGTAACATTGTTAAAGACAAGAAATCTGTGTGTGGGCATGTGTCCTCCATGGATGTGACCTCTGGGTGCCCTTGGAGAAGAGAGCTTGTGTATGACACACATGAAGAAGGATGGTGTCCCTCTGTGGTCACTTGTGTGACTCATGACAGCGTTCCCATGCCTACATAGGAACCTACTTACTGTAGGCAAAGTGAAAGCAGTAAATAAACCCAAACTACAAAGTGTCAGCTTACACAGCCCTTGCCAAGTCTTTAGGGAAGAAGATTATTAAAGACAGTTTTGTAGAAAATCAGTTCCATGAGGAGGGATGCTGATTATTCCAGGAATGTCTGGTTTCTATAAATCGATTGATTGTCTGGTAGAAGAATGTGTGCCGCAGAGTTCTGGGGTTCATAGGATGCATCTGTGTATGTGATCTTAGTGATAACCAGCAGGCCAGTGTGATTCCCAAACCGAATGACTTATTAAATCCAAGTCTAGACCCCGAGCCTAACTGGAGCCTAGTCCTGAACAGAAATGACACCTCAGCCCAAACTTCAGCACAAAGTCAAACACGAGCCTGAACCCAAAGTCAAACACGAGCCTGAACCCAATTTCAAACACGAGCCTGAACCCAAAGTTAAACACGAGCCTGAACCCAAAGTCAAACACGAGCCTGAACCCAAAGTTAAACACGAGCCTGAACCCAAGGTCAAACACGAGCCTGAACCCAAAGTCAAACACGAGCATGAATGTGATACATAAAATTCTGTTATTTCTGTATTTGGCTTAGGTTTTAAAAAGGTGCTGTTATCTTGGGGAGAAGCAGGGGGTGTTCTGGAGTGACACAGGCGTATCTCAGTTTGACCTGTAGCCAAAGTGAAAATAAAACACTAGATCTGAGAAGTGGTGGCGTTTTTCCGGGTTCCCCAGCATCTGGGAGCTTCCTGTGAGTCAATAGTTTATTTCTGATTAAATGTTTTATTATTATTATTATTATTGTTATTATTATTATTATTTTACATTATATCACATTTTATATCATTACAATATATGGATGAGTTTTGTACAGTCTGAGCACATCCCAGTAACATATTTTCCTAACCAATTCAGTGTGATTCCAAAAGGATTTGAAATAGTTTTTAGCACATTTGTAATATCAAGTTAATTTGCTTTTTCAAACATCAGTTTAATTAGTTTTGAAATATTTATACGGCTTAGGCACACACTAAAAGACAATGGCGTGTCTGATCTCCAAAGGATATGAAACAGTCGCTATTCAGAGATTTTGAATATGTAATTCAGCAAATGTTAATGGCTTAAATGGCATTAATGTGGCCAGAATTCTACTTCATTTCTACCTGTTAGGTAATCATGTATGCAAAAGGTTGCTTCAGATAGAAAAGTGAGTTATATTTTTGCACACATTCAGATGCATATTGCATAATATAAATGTAATGAATATTCCCACCTTTAAATACAGCATAAATTGGGTTTGTCTGATTAATAACTAAAAGCTAAATGTGATTAATTGATTTCGATCCTTTTAAACATTTAGGTAGCTGAAAACTCAGTGGAGCAGATTGCGTTATGAATCTTTGGTCCACGGCCGGCCGGTTTCCTTCCAGAAACTCAGCCATTATCAATTGTGTAAAGGTTTGCTGTTACTTCTCACCTGTCTGGCATATACCTCAGTTGAATATCATATCATATTAATTACCCTTTTAATAATATATTGTGCATGAATTTGGTAATATGCTGCAATTATATTGAATAAAATGGCAAAATATATTAAACAAATGGAGTTATTTTAGTTTGTTGATGTGACACCTCTTGGAAAGTGAGTTCCTGTCCAGATATAGTGGACAGCAGTGGATATTTTTAAGTTGGAAGGTAGCTGCTATAGCGCGAAACACGATCTCCCTCATCAGTTCAGAGAAGACTTGACTGCTAGCAGCATTATGAATCAGCAGAAATGATTGCTTCCCTTACAGATGTAAAGCAGCAGGGTCAATGTCCTCAGCACTGTGTCCGTCACAGACATAGACCGCTGGTCAATGTCCTCAGCACTGTGTCCGTCACAGACATAGACCGCTGGTCAATGTCCTCAGCACTGTGTCCGTCACAGACATAGACCGCATTGTCTTTGGTATTGATAAAACAATCCCCTCAATCCCCTTTCTTATTTGTTGATTTCGATAACTGAAGCACCATAATCTTCCTGATGATGAAGCTGTTGAAACCTGACTGTGATTCATGCAGCGCATCAGTCTTTGATTTTTGAATAGAAGATTTCACAGCCTTTTCGCCGTGGTGAAACATCTTGATCTTGCATTTGGATGCAGAACGTGTTAATAGAATGTGGTATTTTTGTCTTGTTAAGAAGTTGATGTTTGATGTTGGAAACGTACCAGTGCTAGTGTGTGTGCGCATGTACACAAACACACGTCAACACAGCTCAAAAATGAATAATACATCCACATATTCATCTATCAGTTTTCATATAATTTAGTTACGGTAAAACCTAGATTATCTATCGATAATTGTCATAGATGGATACAAATGTTCCTTATCAATGTTAGATGCAAAGATAAATGCAAGGAAGCAACGCAATACAACACAGCTTCTCAAGCTCTTATCCCTGCTTTTGCATTTTGATGTCCAGTATAATATAGTAATTATCTATTATAATATATTTTCCCAAGCCTCTTGCACACTGCAGTTTTACATGGCTGGAGTCCGCCCCAGAAAGCATTGGAAACTAGTCATACAAGATGCTAGTACATCACCAGGCATATGCTGACATACAGCTGACAATTTACCCAACCACACGTTTTTGGGCTGTGGCCAGAAGGCGAAGCATCCAGGACAAAGCCCACACTTCATACACTGATAGCTGGGAGCGGCACCAGAACCCACAACCCTAAAAGTGTGAGGCCACAGTTCTACTTATTAAGTGGCCAAACCACTGACCAAAATATCAAATTATTTCACCACCATTAACGACTGTAAAATCTCCCTTATGTAGATATCCTGTAACGCACTGTTTTAGTGAAACTTATGACTAGGGACTTAAACGATAAAACACGTTAATCCTTTGCCAGAAAATGTTTGATTCAACAACGTTAAACGTGACATGAGCGCAACGAATGAAACTTAGATGGAAATAATCAGAACCAAAGATTAAACATGTTCCAAGACATGTGTATGGAGTATAGGCATTACAAACATCAAACTGTTAATGGTAACACTGGGATGACTGGTGTAGAGGCTAAATATCGGCCTGTGTAAATGATGAGGCGCTAATGCTAACATGGTCTCTCCATTATTGAGTAGCTGCTGATCATCACTCATAGCTGGAGCTCAGGCTTGCAAATAAGCGTCGTGGAATTACAAGTTGTGGCTCTTTTGTGCATTGTCAGTATTGTTCGTTTTCTTGTGATTTTTCCAGTTTAGCATTATGTCACAGGTACTAAAAAGGCACTGAGCAATGGTAGAGGGCTCATTTGGTGGTTATTTTAAGGAGGGCATAGTCCTGCTGCAGTGGAGTGCTTAAAAGACATGAACTTGTGACCTGAACTCAATCCCCAGTAATAGCCTCGCTGACCCAGACTGACATACAGCGCTCCATCCTTTTTGCATAAGTTCTTAAACTTTCCAGGGTCATGGTGAGGCTGTCGTAGGAGACGCAGAGCCAGAGGCTGAAGATCCTGGAGAAGATGCCAGTCCATCACAGGGCACACACACACTGTGGGAAATTTAGTGACACCAATTTGCCTTGTGGCATGGTTTTAACTGTCAGGGAAAACTGGTTTAACTGGAGGAAACGGGGATGTATAGCCCTCCAGTGCTTCCCAGTGAGTCACTGTGCCCACTGACTTACTCCACTAAAAATAACCAACTGTGCAAAGGGGTGAAGACTTCCCCAGATGAAGGACATGCTATATTTTCCTAATGATTTCTGTAGTGTGGAGGTCAACCGGTGACCTTCACATCTGGTCTCTTCTGCCCTTGACCATTCCTCAGATCTATGCTGTCTCAGAGACTCTGGCAAGTTCAGGCCTCACAGGTGAAGCACGTTAGGAGAAGCTTCACTTAGGATTCACTGATCGAAGTCCTGCTCTTACAAGTGTTATTCGACGTGGACGTTCGAATCCTTCCGTCGGAATGGGAGCCGTGTATGCAGAATATACTGCCTCAATCTGCAGCAATCTTTCGTTTTTAAAAAATATGGCTGGCAGGTGTTTTGGCCACGGGATAGCTAGCTAGGTACTGAGCTAAAACATATTGTCTGTTTCTGTTCTCACTGCTACTGAGCTTTCTTTACACGGTAGGTAAACAGGACAATAAAAATAAGCTGGTGGAGCCTGCCTACACACTATGGAAGTCTGTTCATCCGTTTTCGCACTAAGTGGTTCTTGCAGCTGAACTTAATAGATACATCAGGAGTTATAAATCATACCACTGCCACATCCAAGGATATTCTTAATTATCTGTAAATGCATACAGAAGGTAAGCAGTGAGTCAGTTCTGTACGGCCTTACAGATGGCACTGTGGCAGTTTTCCTTGGAGACGGGGATATTTTTCTTGTCTTCCAGGCAACCTAGAGGTAATGGAGTCTGGCTTGCTGCATTTGTCAGCCCTCACACTTTCCCCCAGTGTGTCCCCAGTCCTGCCTTTGACAGAGAGCCCCTATCCATTTTGTTAGCTGTTCAGACTCCCAGCATTCTCTGCTTCTGGAAGTTTCTGTGACTATATACCAGGGCTGCACAATTCTGGGTAAAATATTGAACCACCAGCTTTTTCACTCAGAATTAAAATAGTGATTTTCTTGAGGTGTATATTTCTCTCTTTATTACATACATTTTTTTGCAGCAAACAATATGTAGTGATGCATGATTCATCTGTTAACATAATTTGTTAAATATCAAGATATCGGCATCAGTCTGATATGTCAGTCTTGGCCAATATTTGTAGCCGATATTTACATTTTATCAATATTCGAAGTTAACAGCACCAGAGCTAAAGAGACAACTGAAATAATGAAGAAGATTGCATTGGACGTTCATCCGTTTTTTGGCGTGGGTGATGAAGGGCTTCATTGCATTAATCATCACTTAAATAAGAGGGTCTCAAAGTACCGGCCGGTGACATGTTTATGATTCATAATTAAATCTTGCCTGCAGATCGATCATTCGTTTTCCACCGAATAAAAAATGATGTAACGTCATTCCACTAATCTGCGGTGGCGATCTTGGCAAGTTTCACGACTCGCAACCCCCACCCATGATGGTGGCGATGATATTAGATAAAAAATATATGAGTATCAGTCAAAATTTGCGCATCATGCAACACTAACAGTGTGATTGTTATTGAAATGAGACTCACATCAACTTCGCAGAGCAGAAAGAGCATCCTCCTGATATTTAACAAACAGCTCATTCAGATATGACAAATGCTGAAAGCTCTTCTGCTTTGTATTATACCACTTGTTTTTCTGCTTCCTTTTCCCTTTACGTGGTGTAAAGCAGTCCTGTCATCTGTTGGTACAGCTTAGGGAGAAAATGGGGAGTGCTTGGTCTCATGCAACAGATCTCTCAGCTACTGCAAAGACGGCAGAATCAGTGTCATGTAAGAATGAGATGGCATAGGGGTGTGAATGGAGATTCAGCCCTAGAATGAGATGGCATAGGGGTGTGAATGGAGATTCAGCCCTAGAATGAGATGGCATAGGGGTGTGAATGGAGATTCAGCCCTAGAATGAGATGGCATAGGGGTGTGAATGGAGATTCA
>JAODLD010000056.1:5505531-5515740 GCA_026781065.1 Mormyrops boulengeri | reverse complement strand
TAAGCTAACACACTTTGACAGCCATAATAGCACAGTTTTACACCAGCATGAAGATCATTTAAACACCACTTACTTTGGCTGCCTAAGACTTTTGCACAGTACTGTATATACATATTCATCCACTTATATTGCTGTCTTATGAATATCAGGAAAAATAAAATTCGACAGATTTTTATCACATTAAAAGAGACGAATGCTTAGTAATGCAGCTTTTGTTTCTGTGAGTTATATTGCTGAGAGAATATGTGTTGCCAGTAAGCGGTGCGTCCAAGACAAGCACAAAAGCACTTTATCCATTGCTATTTCAGATGCCTGGAACCACATCAGCTGTCCAGATCTAGTGGAGAATGTGCCAAAAGGACTCCTTTTCACCGCGACTGAGCTGAATTCCTCATCCACTGCCCTCAGTGGAAGCTTGGATCACCTGCGATGTGCCTCCTGTTGCCACAGTCCTCTCAGTGTAACTCTGCACGCATCTCTGTTTTATTAAGTGATATCTAATGCTCTGCATTTGCACTTTCTAGAGAAACACCTGTCGCCATTTTCAATCAAAATTCTTTGTTTCTTTCCCAAATGAATTGTTAAAATTGAGCTATATTTTTTAGCTGTTTTCATTTATGTTTAATGTTTTTTTTTACGTTTTATATTTTTGATGCTTGTGAACATACATGTTGCATACATGTTCTTTATATGTTCTGTGTATTGATGCGCTGCCTCTCTCAAGGTGAGAATTCAGTGTGCCAATCTCAGCAGTGTTACTTTGGTAACAAAAAGCATTTCATATTTTTTTCCTGATGGTTGGTACATTTGTAGTATGGATATAATAAAATGTATTTATTTTGGAAAAAAGCCACTTGCATTGCACTGACATCTTGTCGGGTTTAGTCATATACACTCATGGGCCGCTTCATTAGGTGTGCTTCTCCAAACAGGAAATCATATGGCTGCAGTAGAATATATTCATCATGCGAGGTCAAGCGGTGCGGTTGCTGTGTAGCTAAGCATCACAATTGCTAATCTGCCGTTTCTAAGTGATCTTGGATTTGGTGTGACCTTTGGTGCAAGACATGGTGGATCCAGTGGATCCAGTGGATCCAACGTCTCAAGAAACTGCCACCTTGCTGGGATTTCCTCACACTACAGCATCATGAGTTTAATGAAAATTGCACAATGAAATGAAAAACACACACACAGTCAGTGGCAGTTCTGCGTCTGAAAAAACACCTGGTTAATAAGATAAGGTCAGTTGAGGATTGCCAGTCTAGTTAAAGCTAACTAGAAAGTCGTGAGTATAACACGGCTCAGTTTAACAGTGATATGCAGAAAGGCGTCTTTGAGCTCATCAACCCAGAGGTGGTTTTGTGGCACAAAAGCGGCACCTATCTGATACTATGTAGGGACATCTAGTAAAGTGTGCTCTGAGTGTATATGGTAGTGTGACAACAGGAAATCAGACTTCTTTCATTTCAGCCTTGCAAAATTATGGCATGTTTCAGATACGGTTTCATGAAACAGGGAGTTTCATGCTAAGTGACAGATAAAAGCAGTAACGATATATAATGTTCACTCTTGAAAGCAGGAGGAAATCACGATCTGCAAAAAAAAACATTCTGTACTATTCTAGCCCGGCTGCGTTTTTGTTAAGAGCTTCTGGCGAAGAAACATTTCCACCCGTTTGCCGAACTTTCCTCAGTTTGTTCTGGCGACGTTTTTCGGTCCAGATTTTGAGAGGCTGGAGTGTGTGCCGTTTTCTTGGGCTGTTCTCCGTGCCTCAGTATTGGCTCTCAGTAGAGGGTGGAGATCTTATGAGGGCAGCTATGGGACTGTGAACATCTGGTAGAGGGAGGATGAGTGTTTTTTTTGTCCTCTTTCTACGGGGCGGCCTGCTAACTTCAGTCATGGTGTCTCTCTGGAAGGAGAGGACAGACAAAAAGCCAAGTGGAATCCGCTGTAATGTGTGCACAATCACAATAAAAGGAAACAGAAAAGCAGAATGTTCGATGTAGTCCTCTGTATCACAGCCTTTATTGAAAAGCAACTGGATACACAGGGAAAGAGTAACGGTGACTTCGGTACGGGGAGCGAAAAGGCGCTGAGGAAGACTCATAATTGTCTGATTTTTGTTCAGCGAATGTTTGTTTTCTCCTGTCATTTTTTGACTAAATTTAAACCATCTGGTTGTACAAAGCTTGTGTATATTGAACTCAGCATTAAAGTAAAAGAAAATGTCCTGTATTATAGCCCCGATGTATAATAAAGTACTTAATAAATATAATTGCTTTACTGCAGGTGCAGTGCCTACTTACTGTTTGATTTTGCTCGTTCTTGACTTAACCAAGATTTCGTTCACGTCTGAATGGGGATGAGGCAAAGAGAATTGGATGGTTTCTGTCATTATCCATTAACAGCTTGGTCAAGGCGATATTGCTTCATTGTCGAGGTTTAGGGACCTGATGTTTTCGAACTTGGAAATTGTTCATACTCACATCTGGGGTTCTGACAATCTCTACAGGAATGTATTACATACTAAATAATGCCAAAAGCCATTTCAGTATTATATATATATATATACACATACACACACACGCACACACACACACACACACACACACACATATACATATGTGTATATATTTTCTTTCTTCATATAAATGCAACACGTGACGCTCTTAAACAAAAGGCAAATCTGACTGATTGTGTGCTGTATACTGTAGATGGTAGCTGACACTACAGGAGAGGTGCATTGAGTTTAATTAGTTACATCGCCCTCTCTTACATGTACTTTTGGTTAGACCAGTCACCTCTCAAATGTACACTTAATATTAAAGCTTCAAGCTCAGAGGACTCTAAGAGTTCAATTAATATTATAACATACATGATGTTCAGAAAGTACTGGAACTTAATGAACTTAATGGTTATTCGGTTATTAAAAGCAGTCTAAACCTGATGCTCTGACCTCCAAAGCGGAACATTTTATGGCCTTCAAACTTTCTCCTGGCGCAGACCTATCTTCAGTCAACCGGGTGCTTCCTGTCATCCTTTCAGGCATGTTTACCTTTGACCATGTCAGCATCATTGGCTTTACATCAAGTTGTTGGCCGGCTGAAGTCGAAGCATAGAAGGTGTTGAGAGGAAATAGATGGAACATGTTTGTTTTTTCCTTAAGGCGAACATGATTGATCTAAGTCAGGCAGATGACACTCACAGGTTTATTTTGGTTTATTTTCTATACACTTGTATCCCTTGGATTTCTAACAAGAGGGTCAGTTTCTTTATCCAAGAGCAATGCTGAGTTCCAACCTGTGCAAAACCATCTGACCGATTTGTCAATAACGGCTGTCTGCGGCTTCTAAAGCAGGTTCCGCTTGCTAACATGTTAGGTTTAATATGTCAGAACACAATGCAGAAATGGATGAGATCCATACAAGCTACCATAGATGCTGTTTAACGTTTCGCTTATGCTTGCCAAAATGTGGGAGGTGGGTCTCTCTTGTTTAGCTAAACTTAAACCAGCAATATCCTAGTTGAAGTACTATCGAATAGATTGCCACATCCAGTCTCTCAACATGTAATACCTTTCCCACTGGCTTCTAGAAAGTGATAAAGAATTTCCTTATTTAACCACAAGCACCTGCTGTGTAGTGTGGAGACATCAATCCAAGTATCCAAGTGCTCCTTTAGCAACAATTGACCCACTTTGATCCATTTCCTCGGCACTCCAGTATCGGAAATTCTGGCAGGACCAAGGATTTGCATGGAGATAGATTTGTCCGAGCTGATCTCTAGGAATTCTATTTGACACGCTGCACAGACCTGATTAGATGGTGCGATGGCCGTTAGCAAGAACCACTTTCCATGGATGTCTGAAAACGGCCTGATTGCCTATTTTAAAATTGCAGGGGAATTATATATTTTCATAAGTTCTTCATTATGCTTTCGCATTGTCTTTAAATGTTATTCAGATTCAGCTTTTTCGCCAAATAATGCTCCCAGCAAAAGAAGACACGACTTTTTATCAGCGTGATTCACATGCAGACTTAATGGATATGCATTTATATACTTAGTGTTGCATGCAAAATCTGAAATCATTTTATATGATTATTCTGAATATAAAATCATCGCAATACTTAAGCTAGCTAAAATGTAGCTTTATTACTCCGACAATTCAATGCGCAGGAGACGAACTGGTGATACATGTTACCAAAGCGGACAATTAACATGCCAAATGTCTGACCACTGTGGTAGCTATAGCATTGCCTCAAAAAGGCAAATGTCAAGTTTCGTGCTGCCGTTGTGTCTCCCTCATGTAGGACCTCATGGATACAAAATTAGTTTTTCCCTCCAAGAAAACACATGAGTCTGGCCTCACACTGGAATTCACACTCAGTAGGACCAAATCAGGCTCATTTACTTTCGGTGCACACATCGCATTGTCTTTCGCTATCATTTTTCCTTCTGAAAAACAAAGAAATTCACACTTATTCCATATTACTGTGACTCCTGGAAGCAGTCATCAATGGCTAAGGCAAGCATATAATGTATTTTCTGTGACTAAATGTTGCAAGATAGTGAAGTCACACATTTTCAGTTCATACTTTCCTCAGAAAAAGGATCAAATAGCACTATTTTTTATACTTTTGTATATTTTTGTACTTTTTTATACTTTTTTTCTTTGTATATATTAGCAATTCACCATCATATTTAAGATCACTGCAAACACAATAAGTACAGCTAGAAAATGCTGGAAACCAAATTCAACATTTTAGCCTTTCTGAGCAGCAATATTCATGGGTGTCCTGATCACAGATCACCTGTCACACTGAACCTAAACTGAACGCCACTAACTAAAACTCAAACTGGGCCAAATAAATGAATTTGTTTGCCTCATACAAACTGTGGTGGCAGCTTTTTTATGTTTCCCAATTAGCATGACAAACACACTGTCTCCATCTATAACCAGTACTGTCTATGTATACTCTGAGTATCTGCAATAAAGAGTGATACACAGAAAGAGACACAACTAAATCCCAGGTAAAGAATATAAAGCAGATAGATTCTTCACACTCTGACAGAACAAAAGACAACACAGCGGTGTTGGAGGTGAGAATCCCCGGAATCTTGGATTGGAGTTTGCTTTTGTTAAGCTTAACATTTATTAAAGGAAACAGCACAGATAAATTATTCCTCGGTGCACCTGCCCGTTCACTTGTACTCTTGTCTCAAACTGCCTTTCAGACAACACTAATCCACTGATGGATTATCAAAGTAACTTCAAACCGCGGGTGGATTTCTTGCATGTCATCAGCAATTGATGACTTTACGTGAACTTCGACTTAATATTCCCAAAGCGAAATACGACTGATGTCGAGACGCATTGACTAGGCTGATCCCCCGTAAGCATTTTGATTTATGGAACAATGAGTGAGATCGGATTTTTACATGTGACTTGATGACTATAGGTAATGATTAGGAAGACAGTCTGCCTTTCTGACGTCACTCAATGTCAGGTAGATTCAGTGGACAGACTATATGTTTTTTTTCTTTTGTTTTTAAGCAGGCTAACATTGATTTAAAATAATAATAATAATCAGTCAGTAGCAGTGTTGTCTGACTCCTCCTGGTTTGGGGAGCTGAATTCTTCCCCTTCTCTCCAGTTTCCTTCTCTCCACTTCCTGCTCATGTTGTCAGGGTTTCCTGTTAGTATCCCAGTTTCCTCGGAGTCCTAAGACAAGCTGTTAGGTGACATTCGACCTGAGAATTGCCAGGACTGCGTGTTTCCATGCATAGGTGCCCTGTGAAGCTCCCCTTGAGCTACTGGATGTTGGAAGAAGGGTGGATATTATTATGATTTCAATTGTAATTTATCCAACATATTATTTATATGTATATATTTCTGTTCTTCATTAAATTCACACATTTAATAGGGAGGAGATTTAATTCCTCTTTCATAACCCTTATGCTATCAGCTGACTCATCCATACATTTGTACAGTACAGCTATTTCCCTGCTGAATGTTGTGAAAATATTGACACCGCAGCCAATACAGGTACTGAATCAGGCCAGAAAATCCAGGGAATCTATCCATATATCTATGTATTTATTACAGTGCAATTCATGCATCTGAGCGTGTGACCTTTCATCCATCTCATATAAACTCTGTTAATCCACAGTGTTAGTGTCTGTCTGAAGCATCAACCTGGCCTATACAGAGCGACCCCCCCCCCCCCCCCCCCCTGCATTACGTCTGCTCTCTCCCACCTGCTCCTGTTCTTCAGCCTCTAGCCTCCACAGTTTATACTTTGGCATTCATCAGCAATTTTGCAGAATGGGTTTGGGATTTTGGACTTGTGGGTTCGGGGGGGGCATCATCACAGAAGGCCGCCCTCCTTATACAGCAGCTACAGGGTTAAAGCTCTACCTGTAGGGATGATAGGGAAGGTTGCAATCTGAGCTTCTACACCTTCTTGTACCCAGGGCAGCTCTCTTTTGTGGCACAAGAAGATGGGCAGAAATGCCAATAATAATTTGACATAATTACAGAAAAATGACATGAACTCCCGCCTCACAAAACATGCTGCCTTCACTCAAGCCAAGATCCGGCTCTTCCAGCTTCACACCTGATCCTCAGGTAGACGATCACGCTTCTCTGGTGGACGTATTACAAACTACGACAAGAAATTCTGCCAAACTGAAAGAACATACTGGAGGCAGAAATCGCTTCAGCGATGACACATATCTTCAAAAGCTTGTAGGTGTTGCGTGGGCAAGGCGAGCTGGCTCTGTGGTTCCAGCAGGTAGGAGTGAAGCTGGGGACAGGTTACTTAACTCTGACCGGATATTAGCACTCCTGTTTTAATGCTCCTTTAAATCTCAGTGCCAAGAAGTGGGATTTGGCTGCTATATAGTGTGTAATAAAAAGCAGTGTATATATTACTAAATAATTTCAGCATTCAGTCTTTGACAATACCAGATGTGATGGTTCCTACACAATTTTCCTTTCTGCAAAAATGTTGTTTTCCCTTTCTGTAAATATTATAAAATATCTTAAAAGACCGAAAATTTGAAGCGACAGCTATGCGTCCCCCCCCCCGGTACAGATGGGGATCAGTTGCGTCACTCAGTCGGGGGGAAAAAATCCATCAGATGTGAGCAATCTAAAAAGATCAAGTATCAATAGACGTGCGTAAAGTAGGACGGGAACTTTTGGAAGTCAGGGAATACTGCCTGAAACGCTACCAGATAACTAACGACAAGGTTGGAAAGCACACTTCTAAGACAGGGGTGTCTTTACTTCCTTTCAGAAAGCACACTTCTAAGACAGGGGTGTCTTTACTTCCTTTCAGAAAGCACACTTCTAAGACAGGGGTGTCTTTACTTCCTTTCAGAAAGCATGTGAATACCACTGGCATCCTCCAGCCACCAGTCGCCGACAAAATGACACCTTTAAATTTCACAACGTTACCTTTGAATCGAAGGAAGGTGGTCACAGAGTAGGTGGTGCAATTTAAGGCAATGTCGTTAAGTGGAATTAATTGAATAATTCATCACTTTGGCAGGGCTAATAATTAGGCTGCGTTGCACAAAAGGCAGGCCTCCGCAGAGATGGTAAGGAGAGTGAAATGCCTTTGTACGATGAGTGAGCGTATGTAGGATGTAGATTGACTCCTCTGGGGCCAATTTCACACTAAGCTCTTAGACCGCCAGGATGTACAATAAAAAAAAAATATTCAAGAACGTGTCTCCACAGTGTGTCTCTTTAAAGCTGTCAGTGTATGATAAAATGAATCAACCCCATCTCCTACTTGGGCACCGGTAGCATCAGGCGCATCTTCAGACAGCTCTCTGCGGTTAGGACCTCCCACTGAGGCCAGGACCTGGACAGATTACCATATAAATGGAACTGTGGAACAAGAGTTTAATCTTTCTCCGCCATCCCCTATTCTCATGTCGAGTGACAGGGTCTGAATGACTCTCAGGAGGTAACAGGCAGAGTGTCAATGTGGGGCAGGTTCCACTTTCAAACTGAAGATGTTTTGGTCTCTTCGGTTGTGTATAACGAGTAAAACCAGTCCAGCAGGACATTTCTGCCTCCTTACAGAGGAGACTCGGTCACTTGTGTAACACTGGAATCCGCAGGGTGATTACCTATGTGTTTGATCACCTGCCCATCAGCTTGTACTCTCACTGCTTTCCTTTGCACGTTAGTGATCTCTG
Organism: Mormyrops boulengeri; assembly: GCA_026781065.1. Lineage (NCBI taxonomy): Eukaryota > Metazoa > Chordata > Actinopteri > Osteoglossiformes > Mormyridae > Mormyrops > Mormyrops boulengeri. Next base: position 5,507,526 of record JAODLD010000056.1, on the reverse strand, counting down.
TCTGCAACATCAAAAGGCACAGAAACATGCACTGAGCAAGCAGAATGTCTTGTATACTGCACTGCTGCTTCTGCATAACAGCGAGTAGGTTGGTCTGCCATTTTATAGAGCTCTCCTTTAATTGACACATAAGGAAGTCCTTCACTGACCTTCTCCTTATAAGGGGATGCAGATCTCTAGGAGTCTCGTTTGAGGAAGATTTACGCCCTGAGCCATAAATGCCAGTTCAGAATCATAAGTGTATACAGACAGTACATTGATATTGATTATGATTATATTCAATATATAGTGTAGGGGAAGCTATTCACAGAAATAATCCAGTACAGACAGTTCAGGTCCACAAAGGTCCAGAAACGAATCAATTGCTTTTGTGACTAACCCAACACTGTCAATATATATGAACATGTACAGGGGACCATATCATCAGTGTGCGAAATATGGGGGGTTCTGGGGGGGTCCGACACCCCACATTAACCCATGAGACCCCCTGATAGCCTCAAAAGCAAAATTTTAAGGGGGTCTCAAGATCGGTATTGTGCAACAATAGGGAGATGGGGACCCCCCCGAATATTGACTGGTATTTCGCACACTGCATACAATGAATATGAATATGACGTAAAGAGCTAGGTTAAAGATATTTTATAAGAGAAAAGGAAAAATACCATGTGACCTAAACTGGACCATGTAAGTCATTCCTTTGGAAATTTTCGCTCCAATTACTACATCGCTTGCAAAGAATGTGTGCATCTGTTGTGGTGATTTTCTGAATCTCCTTGGTGATTTATGATGCTGTTGAGATTGTGCTTAAACACACCGTTTGGGCCGAGCTCAGTTTTAAGACGGCAACATTGATTTTTTTTTCATTGTTTTTAATTAGCGATCTATAGCGCATTAACCACGCGGGATTCAGAATTCCGCCAGGGAATGTCGTTCCAGCAGCAAACGTGTCGGCACAAGTTATCAACACCCATCCGAAAGCCAAGAGCTGTCCAGGACACAAAGCTCTGCTTGTCACTAATTAGTACTGTACACAACAGCTGAAACTGCAAAGCAACACTGACCATCAACACAACATCAATTCGGAACCCATTGAACTGATGTAGACTTCAGGGTACGTCATTTAGACGTCATTTAGCTCATTTAAATTCAGAGTGAACTAGTCACATAGCAAACTGTTTACATAGTTGTACATAGAAGTATATAGGAAACAGAATAAATATCTTCTCTCTTTATAATGTACTTTATTTGACATTTATTCAATCTTTAATTTTGTTTTATTTGATTTTTGTTTGTGATATGTTACCTTTTTTCATTTTGATATATAGTGTTCATCTTGTCTACTTGTGTCTCTGTCTATCTGCCCAGTTGTAGCAGAAGCAATTTCCCTCCGGAAATACTGATTCTGTTTATCAACGGTGAAAAGAAAGGAAATGTTAAAGCAAGAAGTAAAAACTAAAAAACTATGTTACATATAATACTGGTGCATCCATCCATTTATTTTTCAAAAATCGCTTATCCAAAGCAGAGTGGTGCTGAGCCCGTCAGCGCCGGATAAAAGGAACCACCTCCATCTTCTGCTTGGCACCAGTGGTATCAGGCACATCTTCAGACAGCTCTCTGTGGCCAGGAGAGAGGCAGAGGGTGATCTGGATAGAGGAATACTACTGGCCTGCGTGCACACTGAGAGCATACACACAAACACAGACACAGACACACAGACACACACACACACACACACACACTGCTTCAAACTTGTTCCAGTGTACTACCCACTGGCTCTTTGTGCCAGACACATGTATCTACCAATCTGTGTCCGACACCTTTATGTCTTCAGTGGACAATCAGACACCTCACCATTCTGTAGGGTTTCTTAGGGCACGTGGCTCTGGGAGACTCTGAACTGGGTGCCAGCCAGTACACAGTATCCTGTAGGGCACGTGGCTCTGGGAGACTCTGAACTGGGTGCCAGTCAGTATACAGTATCCTGTAGGGCAC
>JAODLD010000056.1:5485612-5505431 GCA_026781065.1 Mormyrops boulengeri | reverse complement strand
CCTGTAGGGCACGTGGCTCTGGGAGACTCTGAACTGGGTGCCAGTCAGTATACAGTATCCTGTAGGGCACGAGGCTCGGGGAGACTCTGAACTGGGTGCCAGTCCATTACGAGGTGCATTTAGAAATCCCAGTTAGCCTACCTGCATTGCTTGGACTGCAGCAGGGAACCAGAACAACAGAACACACACACACACCCACACACACACACACACCCAGACACACACAGACACACAGAGGTGGGATTCAAACCCCAAGCCCTTGCAATGCTACCCACTGTGTCAACCCCAAATATATTAGCTACATTTTATTTCATAATGCATATTTTGACAAGCCAATTACCATAAAGCTCAGTACAGTGCACTTTCCAGATGAAATTAAACACAGAATAACGAGTCTGCTTGTCCTATATATATATTCTTAGCACAGTGTCTTGGTATTATTTATAATTTTAGTCTTGTTTACAGCTATTGAACCTCTAGGGTTTAGGGGCATGATTTGTGACTGGAGACATCAGCTTCTCGGACACCAACTGACTCATTAATGTGCTGCTTGAAGACGATGCCCACTGCAGAATGGGTGCGCATTAGTCTATGCGAGTGGTAAAGAGATAATGATCTGGGTCTCATCACATATTCCCCTTCATTTGCTTCCTGGGCCTGCAGTCACGCCTTAGCCTGTCTCTGTCTGCCAAAACCGTCTACGGCTTGCCGTTCCTGTCATACCTGCAGGTCTCCGAGCTGAACCCAATCACCCCTATTATCTAATAAGCTATAGGTGGTTCCCCCAAGGTGCAGAAACGATTGTAAGAGTTAGAGGCTATTTAGGCCTGCAGAGAAGTCAGTGCTATCAAAAAAGCACTAGGGGGGAATGCAAGACTATTATCTACAACTAGTATTAGCCCCGATATTTTAAGGCGTTAATCAATAGGCAGCCAAGCTGTAAAGACGCGAAACACTGGAAATCCACGTAACTGTATCCGTCTCTGCATTACATAATAAAGGGCTGATCAGTATTAGCTCTCTCTGCTCCCGCATTAATCAACATCGTTCTAAAATTAGGTGTTCATTTTCCACTGTAAATGATCCATACTAATCATTTTAACATTCATTAATTCCAAAGCACAGCTGTTGTGAGAGTGTGAGAAATACCCCACGGTCGCTTAAGTCCACTGCAAAGAAATGCTTAGGGATATATTCACTCGCACCTACTGATAAAATTGGAATTTTTGGCTTGTAATTGTATATAATAGGGTGCACTGTTTTTTCAGCTCTTTACATAAAGCACCCTCAACTTTGGTGGGGAGAGCTTTGGGACTAAAGGAACCGTTTCATTGACTTCTGTGAGAAAGTATTGTATAAAAATAAAAGTCCCAGTTGAACCGGGACTGCAGAAGAGTACCAGACTGCTATGGAATGTGTGGGAGAAGCGTAGGCTGAGGTGACACTAGCTGACCTGGACGGTGACCTTTGTCCATGTCACTCGGAGTTATCTGTCAGCTGGAATGCTTCTCCGCTCTCTGGCTTCCTCCTTGATTCTTTTATACGCGGCACCTCCAAACAGCTGTTCTATGCCACCTGGGTCTCTGGGGGATGACAAACATCTGTTTGACACGTTAGTTGCTGATAAGCCAGGACGCTCTGCTTATTTCTCAGTATATTCCTTGTGTCTTCATTAAGTTCATGAATGTTATTCTCCATTATGCACAATATCAAACGTCGGGCTGCACAATATGCCGCTGAAATAGCCGAGCACCTCCAGTAGCAGACTCATCCAGCTCCTCTGGAACAAGGACCGCTTCCAGAAATCACTCCTACCAGCCACCACTGCACAACAGTTCACGTCATTATCAGGCAAACTCTGACTGTATGTACCCTGCCCTTTACTTGCTGAATGTCTTATTTGCTTGTTTATTTTTAAACATGCCTGTTGTCATGTATATTTTGTGATGTATGTTATATTGTGTTGCATGTTTTTGTTAATTGCTACTGTAACAAGATAATTTCCCTCTAAGGGATTAATACTCTCTCTCTCTCTCTCGTCATTGTTATCATGATTATTTTCATTACCCAGATATGTAAAATAATGGCCACAAAGTATTTTGTTTTATTTTTTTTTAATAACTTGCTAGTTAGTTTCCAGAATCTTCTGGGACTGTGGGACTGCTCTGCGTTATTCATCATTTGTACTGGTGGAGCTGTTTGTACAGCACTGCAGAATAGCTTGGCTGTCCAGAACACCAAAAATCAGTGTAAAGCAGTTCAATATTTTGCATGAATTAACATATCCATAAATAAAGGACATTACCACTGCTAATCTAAAAATATGAATCTTGTGTTGGGGGATCCTCTAGGAAATTCCATTTTAACACACCAGAGTGTTGCTTAAAGATCTGTTAAAAGTCAAGCTTTTTTATTGTCTGCCGGATTCTATCCCCAGCTGTCATTGTAATCCAACAGTCTTTTGTTATTTAGAATACTATGACTGCATTAAGAAGAGGTGAGGTGAAGTGGCCTACATTTAACGTTTCTCTTTTGAAATAAGATAATGGGACAAAATTATGAAGTTTACAAATCTGTTCCAGTCTGTCCTTTCTGGCACAAAGTCTGTAAATGACACTGTAATCTCAGGCGGCCGTCTTTGCTAGTCGAAGATGACTTCAAGCGCACATGTCACAGAGTCTGTGAACTCTGAAGATTTAATAAGTCTGCTGCCATAAGTAAGTGCTGGGATAAACACCCAAAGAACTGCGTTCTTGGCAGATACATCTTAGAAAGCAAATTGATGAACAGGCTACTGCAAAAACATTTTTCAATAAGAGAAGATGAAGGCTGTTATTACTATCATCTAGTTTAAATAGGCATATTCACTAACTAAGTGTCTACATAGTTATTGTTTTACTTCTCATTATTTATGAAATAACTTATGGGCCTATAAACATGCAAAATACCTATAAAACCTAAAAATACCTAAAAACGTGACATGCAACACATCTATAAAACTAAATTACGAGTGCGTTTCAGCCCTAAGCCTAACCCTAAGCCTAACCCTAAGCCTAACCCTAAGCCTAACCGCTGGAATTAACCATTTGCCAAAAGGAAAAAAAATCAAGTTCTCATTTTGTTTGTCCAGCTGGGTGACGGCACCTACATAGGACCTTGGCTCAGGGCTGGCCTCCGCCTTTAACATACTCATTCTGTTAGCGTTCTGTTAGCGTTGTGTTTGTGTTCTGTTAGCGTTCTGTCAGCATTCTCTCAGTGTTCCGTCAGTGTTCTGTTAGCATTTCTACCTGCTAAACACAGCTAAGATAAAATTGGCTGAGATAAAAGCCAGAAAATCAATACTCGCTTGTTTGAAATACTTGTTACTATTCTGACATGGAAAATAAAAGACAGGTAAGCAAAAAGGGAAGAATCTAAAATTTTAAGCCTCAAATAAATACGATGTGACATAATTTTGAATCGTAATGGTTTCTTCAGCTGTCGGGGGCGTACCTAATTATTGCATTTTTTCCTGATTACTCATGCATCGTTAAAGCCCATATAGGCAGTGTTCTCAGTGGATGAATCTTGGCCGTATTCTTCTTGCAATACATTTAAATAGCGCTGACTCTTCACTACATGCATCCTAAAGAGAAACCTGCAAACCCCTTGACACAATGTTTCATCTACAAGCACAAACTCACATCTTGTTTTCAATAACCGAAAGGCAGAGCATGCAGAAATTGATGGCTGAACTCACCTCTGATCAGAAAAACACTCTCAAAGTAGAGTGCTATACTCTAGACATCTGTCGGCACAATACTATGAATGGAATGAGATTAAACTAAACTGAAATGTGACTCCCCAGGTACAAAGCATTACATATAAGGAAGGATTGGTTTCAAATTGCTTAGGGATGTGTAATTACATCCATGCAGGCTTTATTTTTTACATACAGCTGCCTCCAGAGAGGCCTCAATGCTTGAGACAAGTGATGGAAGAGGGAGAGGACAAGGTCATGGTAGATGTAGAGTCATGGGAGTGGTGCAAAGTCTCGAATTAACATTTGGTCTCACTAGTAAACCATGTAGTTACAGGTTGAATCTGATGGAGGGCTGTCAACATATGAACCCCAGTCTTCGTTGCTTCACTGTAGCTTCCGTGGTGTCTTGAAATAGGAATGTGTACAGTAACTTGAGTCACTACTGGAATGCAATATGTCATACAATATTGGTAGCATTTTCAATAAATAATCCTTATGGTAACTTTCATCGCATGGTTCTAAAAACATTCTGTGGATTTGTGGAGCCTTGCAGAGAAGACCTCGAGGCAATGTCTCCACACCGAGGTTTAGGAGACAGTCATAGTAGGTATTTCACTGGCAAACACTGGCAATAAAGATGGGGTTAGAAAACGGTGTGTTTTTCAGTGTTCAAAGACCTCAAATGGAATTCTAAGGAACGCCAATATGTGAGAGATCTTGAAAAGGTAGCATTGAGGCAGTAGAATGATCCCTTTAGAGTAATCTGTCAATAACACTGAACTGTTCTGTGTCGTACTTTAGCTTTCACTGGCTGTTCTGAATAGTGGTGCTTTGATTTTAAGATTCTGCATGAGCTTGACCAGGGACGATGTCACCATGAGCGCTACCCTCACCATTCATAGGTCCCTCCATCACTGAGTTTCCATTTTACCAAATCAAACTGCCTTAGCTCTTGTTTTCCAGGATACTATAAGTTCAGTATTCTCATTACACTTCAAACAAGACATCTAAATAAGTCTCACAGTAGCAGACGATCTACATGTTCATGTATAATCTGGGATTTTTTCTGATTTTATCATCCGACAGTTATTAACTTCTCTTTGCAACACAGTTCTCACTAGGTTCCCTATAGCTAAGGATCAGACTTTGAAGATGGTTCCTGCTTGCACGCTGCAGCCTCACCTCCTCGCCCAATCAAGCTCAAAAGGGTGTTCTCGGCCGTTATCTATTAGCTAGCAATGTGTAGAGTATAAATCAAGTAGGACTGGTTTAGTCGGTGCGAGGTATTGTCTCAGACTGTCCGACTCCCTGAGCGGCCTTGTTTACTTGAATCTTCTTCTGTGGTTGCATGTGCCTGAGTTTCCCGATCCCTCACCCTGTACGGGTGTCGATCATGGCCCCCTTCTGAGTGTGCATCTGTGTGACGATCTCACTGTATCCTCATGAGTGTCTGCACACTTCCCAGGATAGATTCTCTCTTTTAATGACTTCTGCCCTGCACTTGGGTGCTTTGTCTCCGCCCTGCATCGTGACATAGACAAGTGAAGATATTGGGGCACAGAAATTGCTAGGGATGAATTTCTCGTTTTTTTTCCAACTTTGTTTGGCCGGGGAGATGATGAGCTGTGGGGCCCGATGACATTGCATAGCTAAAGAGAGAGACAGGGAGGGTGGGACCAGGACCCAGAGGAATCGTTTTATTCTCAGTGCTGTAGCATATGATGACTTTTTCTGCTTCTCTGTGCTACGATGATCGTTTGAGTTTTTTAGTACATGCAACAGTCTTTGAACATTTGTTCTTCCCAATAGGTTCTGTGTATGGTAAAGTGTAAACAGACTGTAGGTCTGTAGGTCTGTTTACTATATTTTTTGTCACAACAGGGAAAAAAGAGGTTTTCTACTGCACTGCAGTCTGTGTTACCCACAAGAAGACAATACTGCAAACTCATCCTGACAGTTCTTTCCCCGTGTGTCAGCATCGTGTGAAAAAGTCAGTCTGAACAACTGACATGTTGTCCACATCTGCCATCGGCATGTGAATATTTCATTATCTGGAGTATGCGGTTTTGAAGAAAGTGACTTGTTTTTTTTTAAACCAAGCAAGGTCTTATAAAGGGTGTGTAGTTTTCAGAAAAAATCTTAGAAATTAGGTACTGATTAAATGTGCTTAAATATTAAAATGCTCACTGCATCAAACTTCATAAAGCCGCTCTCATGCAGAGGAATGTGTACACTGATTGGCGTAGCAGGAGAATTGATTGGACTTTTTGTAACCGGATTAGAATAATCAATTAAATTTGCATGGCTGAGTTGCTGGAAATTTACTTGATAGCGGCAGGTTTGTGACAGAGAGAGTTTCAGTTATAGCACATCGCTACAGTTTGTTGTTTCTAGCAAAGTCCAAGAAACTGACTACTGGCTGTGCTCCATGGGTGACCGTGAAAGCCACACTGCCTGTCTGCATTTGGGGCCTGGAGGAGGGGGCTGCCCATCTGAACCCCCTCCCCCAAAATCCTCTCTGTTCCCTTATTGCTGGGGTTGCCTGGCAGGCAAGTGAGGGCTTTTCTAGTGTTGGTGGAATGCGTGCAGTGTGACGTCCTGCCCTGAAGTGGTAGCGTCGCAGAGAGACACTTACAGCTAGATAGAAAATGAGGCACAATGATGTTCAGCATGGTTGTTGGAAAACCACATTCGACCCATTAATACAAACATATATGTCCAGTTAGTTTAACTGAAAAAAGAAACAGAGAGTAAAAGATCTAATTTAGAGGAAGAGATATGGAAGAAATACATTAAACAGATCAGAGTGCGGGATAAAAAGTGCATTAAGTCCATGTCAAAAGTCGCACTGGACTTTGATGTGACCCTCCTCACAAGCTGCAGGAATCACAACTAAGATCATTTCTCACTCAGCCTTCTTTCACAGTGCTTTCCAGGTAATCAAAGAAACATTTTTATAGTAATAATAACTGATGACAGGGAACCAATTTTCACCCTGTCAGAAATGTAACTGATTGCTTTTAGAGCCTAATCTGAAAAGTTAAATAAAACTGGTTCCTCAAGCTTTTGTTTGGGAATCACACATAATCAAATGTTTCAAAGGTTTTGTTTCGTAATAATAAAAAAAATCTACTGAAGGTGGATGTCAACTGGGTCATTTTGAAAAGAGGCAGACGACATCGTCCGTTTGGGAGCGGCTCTTTATACACTTCAGCCCACAAAGGAAACAGCAACGTGACATGAAAAAAAGCAGGAAAATCAATCGCCTGTCCTCACGTGGGAAAAACGGCACCAAAGCGGCTTGTACACAGGGAAAGCCAACAATAAACGGTAGCAGGATGAGAGCTTCCCTGGCGAATTCTGCACGTATGCATCGAATGCAAGAAGAGGGTCCCTTTTCATACAGCTGCTCAGCTAATTCAAGCATCATCACAAAGATACATGTAGCAAAACAAGCCTCCATCACTGCAAATGGCAGAGGAGCGTGTATAAGAGGTGGACAGTTCCGGTTCAGGAAGTACAAATCCAGACCAAGATTTTGTTTCACCCAACCAGTTAAGTATAAACAGTCACAAACAGAATTAGCAACTGGTTGGTTGAACCAAAATCTTGGCCTGGACTTTTACTTTATGGACCTGCACTTTTCAGCTCAGTGTAAGAGATTAGACATCAGCCCGGGAGGTTAGAGTTAGGATTAGGGTTAGGGTTAGGGTTAGGATTAGGGTTAAGGTTAGGGTTAGGATTAAGGATTAGGGTTAGGGTTGACATTACCTGGAATATCATTGGCATATTTCAAGACTATTGTCATTTATCTTATTACCAACACGATATGCATATATTGGTATTTGTTGATTTGACAAAATGAGTATTCTGATGTAATCCAGTGACTTCAGAATTTTATTAAGTAAATGAGACTCCAGCAAATAATTTTTTCTGCAACAAGACACAGACTGTAACTAATAATTACATAGGTTATGTCCCTCAGCCACCGGTGGGACATGGAAATCTGAGGAGGATTTTTTAAAGGTTTGATAAACTATAGGTAGATAAAAAGACATGACAACCTATATTGTCATTGCAAAAAAACAAAACAAAAAAAAAACAATGAAATTCATGTAGAACTTTCTTGTTGAAAAGTAGAAAATCCCACAAATAAGAAATAATTGTCAAAAAGGCACAGTGGGTGGGAATATAAATAAAATTAATAAATAATACATTTAATTTGGAACCTATTTGGTAACCGTTAACCGTTAATGCAGTGGGAGGCTATAGTAGGAATTGTAAGTTATTTCTGATTAAATCAGCTTGCCCTCCCCCCGAAAGAATTTTATCACTCTCTGAATCTTCTGTTCCTGACTGCCTGCATTAGGCTGCTGTAAATCAGCTCCTGTCTCATCCACATCCTACTCCCCACTTATACTGAAGGATCCTGTTACTGATGTCTTTGAAAATGTGAATAATAAAATTAAGCAATTAAGTTTGATGGATCTAGAAATTAAAGCTTTCTTTTTAAAACACATCTCCAACCATAATCTCGATTCTGTGAGTCGGAAATGTACCACTTTCCATTTTTTTTTTTGTGCTGTTTATTTATCGAATAGAGCAATGATTTAACAAAAGTACTGTGTCTGGTTTGCGCAACAGAATTTTCACATGAGAGAGAAAACGAAAAAGGTCAAGTATAAGACAGGAATCTTAAATCTATAATGGAATCATACTCCGGATGGCATGGAGGAAGTGAGCTTTATTAGAAGTTGAGGGTGTCAAATATATTAGGGTTTCCCATAATCCTCTGCTAACTTTCTTTAGTGCAATGTAGCTGTACTATGATTAACAGCAAAATGTAATAAAATGCACAACAAACTCTAAGTTGCCAGTATCTAATTCACATGACCTCATTCGCAGTGCTTTATCACCTCCACTGCTATCGCACCAAACATGGTCCAAATCAGGAAGTGTATCTTGGGATCACCACAGTTTCCATGTTATATGCAGATATGACCTCACTGGATGCATCTGCCAAAACTAGAATGGTCAGTTTCATATTTTTTTCTCCACTGTGTAACTCCAAAGAAGGGGAGAGCATCAGAAAGTCATTGTCATGCACTAGGTGTTGATTAACTGATTAGTAGATGACCATAGTTTCCAAGTTGTGATCTATCACTGCCAGTTCACTCCAGGCACTTGAAGACACTTAGGTTTTCGCAGGAATCCTGGGTGTAGTGATCAAAAATGTGGGCTTGTGATCCAATAGATCTCCAGTTTAAGTTCAAGCAGATGACCAGTTGTTGTTAGTTAAGTTACTTAAGTTGAACTGTTCCAGTAAAATAAGCCTAGTGTTAATGAGCCAAATGGTTTGACAGGCACCTTACATTCAATAAAAATTGCCTCAGATAAATAAAAGAGATAAATCTTTGGGGTAAATCTTTGGAGCAGGACTGCGGCTGTGGTGAGACAAAGTTCAGGAAACATCACAGAATGTCACATTTCATGTGTCAGGAGTCATGAATGGGCCTCACTGAAGCAAAAAGTCGGAAAATATGTAAGGAGCGGGACGATGGAAGCAGCTTTATCACTCATGATTATCTTCCTCTGGTGAAGGAAAGCCAGCTGTAAGGAGTGTTTAGGTATGAAGGTTCGAAGATTGAGTGGGGCACATGCAGACTCCTACTCCCTCTGCACACAAACTCCACCTGGCTTCCAGTTGCGATCATAGTTCCCATTATCTCCAACTCCCAAGGCTGGGAGGCTGAGATAGGGGATCATCCCTGAGGTCCATGGGCTGCGAAAGGATGAAAGAAAACAGATGCAGATCGTGTGTGTGTCTGCATTTCATTACAGATGTGAATCTCTTTTTTCCTTTCTCCCTAATAGAAATATTGCGTCCAATAATTCAATATACATTCTTTCAGTCTGTGTAAGTACAGGGAAATATATTATCACTCTCAATTCTCTTTATCATGAAAGAAATTCTGCAAGAAGCTGTTACAGCTTTGACTGACTTTTTCAGATGTCGATCATTGAACGTAATATATTCAAAATCTCCCAAAAATCTGTACTGACTCTAAAAAATCTCTCTCTGCACAGTCTGTGATAAATACCAACTTGTTTCCAATGCAAATATCCTGGGAGACACCGTTTACAGAGTTAACTATTGTTTTTACGTAAAACCGCTTGTTTCCCTAAATATAGTGAATCATGATAATAACTGAATCATCTAAACCATTTTCTGCATTTTTAGCTAATTAAAATACTCAGATTACCTATGTTTATTCCAGATAACACAATAAAGAAAAACAGCCCATTCTACTTTGTAATCATCGCTAGCCCCAGTAAAAATATCCAAGACGTACCTCATGTTTGCATTTAAGCATTTTGCTCAGCTGCACGTACCTGTAAGTTCATGCCCGCGATCCAGCAGACCGTTATATGGAATAAAACAGACGCAGCCTTTGAATGATTAAAAGCTTATATTTTATTTGCTCAGCGCTAACTAGTGAGTCGTAGGGAAAACAGAACCGAATCAGCCTGGGAGCGACCCCGTGGGAAAGCCCTCTGTTTGTACTGATTAATGGGAGAAAGTAAACTCCGTGAGCGGAGCTGGCCGGCAGACAGCGCCCAGCAGGCAAGCACCCTGTGCTCTCTGCATTTCCTCTAGGTGACTCTTAAAAATGAACACAAAAGGACTCTGAGGAAGACTCCAGTACAGTTTCCACACTTTAAAATTTGCGCCCGGGCACGTTTTAATGAAAGAGGCTCGGCAATTAAGTCTGTGGCAATTAAATGCTTTTAGAGGGTATGTTTGTTCCAGAGGATACATTAAACGGCCACAATAAAACGGAAATATATAATGATTGACAATAATTTATTCAGGTTTGCCATAAAAACCATATAACAATATTAAATAATGTTGCTGTTTATTGTAATTTGTCATTCAGAGGAAAAAATGGATGGATGTAATGTGACACAGTATTAGTGTCAAAATTGTGCCAAGCACCTCATTTTAATGTTAGTTTGCTGAATGGCTGGATACAGAGAATCAGCTGTAATTAGAGTAATTATGTAGAAACACATATATTGCCTTTAAACAGAAGATTTACCCGCATCTGCGCAGAGCTACTCAGCTCCCGGTCGTCGCGGACCGAGCCCTGCTGATATTCCAGCCTTCCTTTACCTGTGAGTCAGGTGTGAAGCCTCCAGCCAATCAGAATCAGTAATTATTAAACTAACTACCTGGCCTAGATTTGGAATTGAGGTCCAGATTTGAAGAGGCGTGGCCTACAGGATATACTTGTCTTTTCCCTTCAGGTGTTCTGGAATAGAGGGCTTCAAAAACCTTACATAAACCGTTACCTGTCATGACAGTGATTAATCAAAGTTTATCATACAATTGAGACTGTAGATCTGGATTAGTTTTCTGTTAGAAAATTAAAGTATATCAACAAATAACAGGCCTGCAGTGTGTTCCTGCTCATTCTGCTTCCGTTTTCAAACACTCCGACTGTTCAACATGTGTTTTCCCGTGGCACCATCAAAAATAATGAAGTTGTGGGAGGCGATGGGAAGTGCTGTCAAACAGGATTACGCACTTTGCCTCCGCAGTGGCCTGCTTTTCTCTGACACTCAGCATTTCGTAGCGGATTTTGGTTTCAAACTTTATAGAGGTGCTGGTTTTACATGAGTCTCACATCTGCTCTCTCTGCAGGAAGGCCCGCATCGGAGAGAGAGGTTATGCAGCTCCAGCACCAGCTTGCTGTGGGTTTTATGGCCATGTTCGGAGAGGGAGAGTGCTGTGTGGCGAGCTTAGGCCCTGCAGAGTCGCACTGCGAGAGGCCTAGCGAACAGGACAATCAAGACGCCCAGTATCAAAGCTTCCGGAAAGGAGCCAATGGAAGCCTGCTTAAAAAAAATCTGGGACATCGCCTTCGGAGCTCCAACTCATGGCGATCTGAACCTACAGAATTACGCACTGTGCTTTTTCTGCTTTCAGTTCAATCCACACTGCCGCCAGTGATATTTCCAGTGCCGGTATCACACCACCACTTATCATGCCGTTGCTAGCGTCCTTTGAGTCTGGTACCTCCCAAGATTTCTTCCTACTACACTGTCAGAAAAAAGAGGACCAGTTTGTACCTTTGCTTGTCACTGGGGCTGTACCCTCATGGGTCTGCTAGTTACACTCTAGCTGGAGGTACTTGTACCTTTTAAGATACAGAAATGAACTTTGAGAAACATTTTTGTACCTTTGGGGGGACACTGATGTCGTTTGTACCTCGAGGAGCAAAATTGTACCAGAGCTGCACCCATTTGTTGCCCAGGAAGACCAGAGGGAGATGGTTCAACCAGGTGAACCTCGCTCGCAGTTGGAAAAGAATCATTACATTAATTACAAAGGAAAAAAAGTATCGATGTCTAAATGACTGAACAGTAATTTTACCGCTTGAAGCCAATAAAACGTCTCGGTAGCTCAGCTATACTCGTTTGTCATCTTTGGATTATGACTGATCATGTGGGCATGATGTCACACGGCGGTTTATTACAGACATTCGATAATTGTGGAAAGGCAAACAAAGCTGAGCCCTAAACAAGGTCTGGAAAGGTGCTCTTGGTACGCGGGTGTCAGTGGGACGTCAGAGGTGGGGTTAACGAATGAAAGAGTAATTGGAGCACTGGTGTAACAGTGAGACATACCTACTTAGGGTTACTGTCATCATGGGAGACCCTACGTCTGATCTTAAGTGCAAAGCCTTTGAAGGCTGGTTTTTGCGAAGCTGGTGAGCAGTTGTGCATGGTGTGTATCTACATATGGTTCTTCTTCTCAAGCTACTTTAATTACTTTAACGTAGAAGGAACCTACAGTAGCAATGAAAATGCTGAGAGATGGTTTAGACACCTTATATGTGGGCTGGCTTTGATCATCACGGCTTGTAAAATCTAAAACCCAGGATCGTGGGCTCCCGGCCAAGCTTAGAAATGGTAATTCCAGATGTTCCTCGGGATGGAGTGAAAATGGAAATGGGGAGATAACGTGTGGATGGAGCTGCTTGGAAATATGTCTTCTCAGGGTTTAAAGTCAAAGCTAAACAACCAAACAAATCCATGGGGTGGAGCTTATACCAGGCAGCTGGGGTCCACCCTGGGCGGGGGGGGGGGCTTCACAAGGCACTCCAGGAAATGTAAAGATGCCAATCAGTCTAACAGCATGGTTTTAGCCTGTCAAAAATAACCAGAGTACCTGGAGAAAGATGAGAGAAGGTCCCCTCCACAGAGCAGAGGTGGGAGAAGTAACACCGCTACCCACTGTGCAGGCCTCCAACAAGCCAATCACAAAACCGTAATCCATTTTTCTGAATTACTCATAATGGACTAATCAGTCAATATTCCTTTTAGACAGAGTAATGAAGGCTATTTGTTTGTTTTCATTTTACCTGTGCTTTGTTGGCCTTGGCCAGTCTCATTAGCAACATTTCTGGAACAAGAGGGTAGCTAATTCTTCACAGATGCTTCTGGGTGGAACGCCAGACCGTAATGGAAAGCTGGACCGGCTTGACCATATATACCTGTTTACACAACTGAAACGGCAAAGACACTCCATGTAATTGAATGGTCACTCAGTACAAAAACACTCTCTCACTCCTCCCACATTCCCCCGTCCTGCAAATATGATTTGAATAAAAAAATATGTCAAACCACACATTGACTAATAATATATAGGTAACAGCTGATGTAGATAAAGGTTGGTTTAAAGTTTACTTTAAATATTTCCAAGCACATAAAAATTCATATAGAGCTGGTATGTTCACATAAATAACTGATAGCCGGAATATTCCACGAGACCACATGACTGGAGCCAGATTTACATTAAGATGTTTCTCGGTGTTCCCATGTCATGGCCAGATGGTCTCATTCCAGTGAAGAGTAGAAGACGGCACTGAACACTGACATAGCAAACAATGGATGCATCTTGACTAATGAAAGGCTGGCAGACAAGCATTGCGGTACTCAGTGTGTGTGACATCACAGAAGATTATCTATTACCATTGGCCAAAGTAACCCTCCATTACAATAGAATAATGCCACCTGGCGTCCATCCTGGATCCTGTTTGCCATAATTCTGCCAGTGCCTAATGGCATTACCAACCCACAATATATACATCCAGACAGGAGAAGCCTGCCTCATTAACACAAATGTTAGCAATTTTACTGCATCCTTCTCAGCCACGTACCTCGCTTCATGTGGTTCGGCTGTAAAACGCCAGACAGCGTTGACGCTGCAGTCCCAAGGTTACACTTAACGTTGAGCTTCACTTGAGATGAAATCTCAAGCTGTTTCCTCTTACTCAAAAATTTGTTGGTCTATAAATCTACGTATCTGACCTGCTGTAGTGTTTTCACTTCTCTTTACACTTTTAGGAAACAATTCCTGCTGTCTTATTGCCTGGCCTATTTCTAAATGGCCCATTTTTCACGCATAATACATGAAGTTTTGAAATTTGAATTGATTTGAATTACTTGATAACATAACGAAAAGCATTTTGCTATTCTTTCAGTGTATAAAAAAAACAAAAAGACGATAACAATAACGATAAAAACAGGAACATAACGAACCAGACTGAAAGAGTGGAGTTCAGGATATAGATAATATCTAAAATAAATTACAGTATATACAGAGTGTGGGTGGTGCCTAAGATAAGTTATGATATGTACAGGATGCAGACAGTACCAGGAAATAAATAGTGATGTGATGTGTTGTGTGTACACACATATATATATATATATACAGATATTGTAGGCGAATAGATCAGTATAGTACATTGTATGAAGATTGTACATGGAAGGTTATCATAACAAGACATAATTATTGACCAAACAATTTATGAAAGCAGTAAATGCTACAGCCAGCTACACCATTTGTGGTGCTACTGACATCAGCAAATCTTTGTTAGATGAAAAATAATATTTAAAAAATTCTGCACATTCATGTAATTTCAACAGCTTGGAGAAAAAGTCTCCCCTTACTAATTTTGGCCCTGTTTGTGATGGTTAGACCGCGCAGTGCCTTTTGCGATGTGCGCTGCAGTCTCAGAGCAATCTGACAAGCTTCTCTGGATGGCCAGCTGACAGCAGACGTTGAGAGATGGTGCGATGGTGTCCTGGGCGTCTCACCCAGCTACCAGAACACAGGCCGGCGTGTCCTGTGGGCTTGGCAGCACAGATAGTTAAAGTGACCCAGCAGGAACCGAAATATCAACCCTCACTGCAGGCCACGGCACCACCATCGGGTGGGGGGGGGAGCAGCTACAAATGTGGTGACTAGTAAGGTGAGAAAAATAGAATACAGAAAGTTGGATGCAATAATAGGGACCTAGAGTCTGAAAAATAGGAAAGTATCCAGGATGCTCCATTGGTAACTGATGTATTCATTAAAAGGGCTGGCATCCATCTCCAGTCATCTGCATATAGTCTGCGGAGAGAGCTGTCTGCAACCCCGAACTGTGAATACTGGCGCAAGTAATGCACATTTATAAATGTGTCAGAAGCGCAGCTCGCTTGCATCGGTTTGCATTGGCAGAATCCAAAAGCATTCAACCTTCAAAAGCAAAAAGCTCAGGGCGCCTTCAAGCTTGCAGTTATAGAAATGACGAAGAATGAAGGCTGGAGGGGTAAGACCCTGCGGCTGCCATCCACTGATCCATGAAGCATAATCATTCTCTCCCAGGGTATGGCTGCCATTTCGTCCTTTGGTTCCAATTATCTCATTATTGCCTCTGAATCAGACAGAATTTGAAGGCTGTAGTTTTCATCCAAGAAACAAATGTATGTATACTGCCTAAGGGCAGTATACAGGAGAGGGGTGACGCTCTGAGAGGAGTCGCCTAAGGGCAGTATACAGGAGAGGGGTGACGCTCTGAGAGGAGTCGCCTAAGGGCAGTATCATTCATTTATGTCCTGTTTATTCACCAGCAAAGCCAATCTAGTTCAAAGGCTGAGTAGCAGTCGACTAAACAGCATCTGTACATGCGATAGGATCCCTCGAGGTCTTGGCACAAAGCTGGACATGTCTGTAAATACAAACAGGCTGTCAGACACCAAGGCTGCTCAGCCCAGGCTACTGGAAGTCTAATCAAGCTGAACATCAACTAAACAAGTCTGCTTGCTGCAGAGCAGGAGGGCTCTGGGTTATCTCAAGCTGCCTTGCACGTTGTGGTCCAGGAGGATGGAACCGACTGAACTTTCTTCCACCCCGCTGGGCAAAATTTAGACAAGATGCATTGTCGGTGGCAATGACTCGCGGTTTCTTATCAGGAATAGAGACGGCACGTTTGCAGACAAGGTCGAGAGTGCTTGCAAAGCTAAAAGCACTGCAGACTGTCGGGGAAATTAAGACCTTGAGGGACCGGATACCAGCTTAGCGTGCAAAGCCAGTTTCAGCACAAAGAAATGGATGCTTTTGTTGATGCGAGGAAATGAACAGAGTGGATATTGAGCACATACACTGCACACATACAGTCCTCCTTCTCTTGTGCAAGACATAAAGAAACTGGAACACATTTCATCTGAAACTACTGCAGCATGAAGACGCAGCTACAAACTCATATATTTATATGCATGGTTGCATTTAACTTGAAGGATGCTCATCTGTTTGGGTCACATGTCACGTCAATCCACAGATAATCCACGTTAATTCACAGAGTACATAATGCTCTCTTTGGATTCTTGATGTGAATGCAGCCACAGTGACCAACTGCTTTTACATTGCACCTTCTCCCGCACGGTGCCTCGAAATGCTTTATGGCGGAACATAAGTTTGACAATAAATTGTACAAAACTAAACACCGCAGGCAGAACGGAGAGTTGATGTTTCATGATGTTGAGGACAGAAGAAAGTGCAAAGTGCAAAAGTGCAAAGTGGAAGAGAGAATTACCTGCGGCCGGATAAAGTGAGTAACTGTCAAGGTCCCTTGGTGCGGAACATAAAAAACAGGAAGGTGTTTGGGAGTGATGTGACGTGCAGCACTGAGCCAGACATCTGGTTACATGCAGCCACTGTCAGTTTGTCTGGGCAGAGGTTTCTGGATGGTTCTGGTCAATATTCCTCACATTTTGGTCTTTCCTTGTCAGAAACTCTGTATTTTATGCCACATATTATTGTGGCATGGGAAACAAAAATCAGATGGTTCTGAAAGTCTTAAAGGTCAGTGTAATTTAACAGAACGTCACAGAAGAGATATGAGGACCCTTGAGTTCCCCCCTCTCCCTCAAAAAAAGCCTTTTATTGATTTCAGCAATTCACAGACAGAGAAAAGACAGAGCATCTGAACACTGGAGTGAATAAATTAGCATTAAAAGAGCCTGCTTAGGATTCAGCTCTCATGACTGCCATACAGCGCTCCAAGGCGAATATAAAGCTATCTGAGTACCAGGGCTTCTCGCAGATAAATAGCTGACATACAACGACGTTATTGAGAAATGATTGCGTTTCTCACTCATGCCCACTGATTTGTGCTCTGCCTGAGCCGGGAGCACCGCTTGCTGTCATTCATAAAGCATCGTGAGTACATATACGATCGTAAAAGTGCACTGCGTAATCAGTCTAATTTCTTGCATGACAAAAAAAATTCTGGGACTCGTGGGATAAGGGATCGTAGGGTTATTTAAATTTAAAAGCCTATTTTTTTAATTGAACATCAAACGTGTGCAGAAAAGAAACCACAACATCTCCCATCCACAATCCAAAAAAAAAAATATAGAAATTTGTTGCGAATATGAAGTCCTTCTCACATTATCGTAAAATATTAATGAACCCCAGAGTTTCAGTGGGTGTTAAATGAGGGGGGAGAGACTAATGTCTTTTTTTCTTTTGTGTGAAGGCACTCCTGTTCAGATACACCACAGTGGCGCAGTTCATATCAGGCCAAAGCAGTGTGGCGTCTGCATATTAAATTCCGCCAGAACAACCCATGTGTAGGCCCCGTATCGCACTGGCGCATTATTCATATTCACTCTGTACGCACACAGCTCTCGCACTGAACTGCCCTTTTGTCAAGCAGCCCAGACATCACTACAAGCCATGTCCTTCATCGTAGTCGGGATACTGCCCCGGAGAACGACGCATTCAAACATTTTGAAAGGAAGCACTTCTTTCATCTGGCATTTCGTTCTGCTTTTTAACTCTGCATCCACCCGGGTGCAAAGTTTCTGTTGGAAGGCTGCTCGACGGGACAGAAGGTTTTATTTATGGTAACTTTATATACTATATAGACACTGGCACACCTGGCCATTACACCCACAGGAACTTATATGACATCCCGTTCTAAATCCACAGGCATCAGTATGGAGTTGGTCCCCCCTGTGCAGCTATAACAGCTGCCACTCTTCTATGAAGGCATTCCACAAGATGCTGGAGTGTCTGTGGATTTTTTTGCCCATTCATCCTGAACAGCATTTGTGAGGTCAGGCGCTGATGTTAGACGTGAAGGCCTGCCTTGCAGTATCTGTTCTAGTTCATCCCAAAGGTGTTTGATGGAGTTGAAGCCAGAGGAACTCTGCAGTTATTGAGTCAACAGAGCGTCGGTGAGTTTAATGCACTACGCGCCTCAGCACTCAGCGACCCCCCCGCTCTGTTACTTTATGTGGTCTGTCACTTTGTGGTCGAGTTTCTGTTGTTCCTAAATGCTTCCACTTTGCAATAATACCACTTACAGTTGACCGTGGAATATCTAGCAGGGAAGATATTTCACAAAATGACTTATTGCAAAGGTGGCGTCCAATGACAGTGCTACGCTTGAATTCACTGAGCTCTTCAGAATGACTCATTCTTTCACAAATGTTTGTAAACCTGACTGCATGGCTGAGTGCTTGATTTTATACATCTGTGGCAATGGGACTGAATGAAACACCTGAATTCAATGATTAAGAGTTGTGTCTCAATACTTTTGTCCGTACATTGTATTTTAATGTGGCATGTAAATAAATGTGGGTTTAATGGTGTTGGCTTCACTTTTAAATTTTTAACCCAAGAGGTTAATAATGATTCCATTAAGGTCTCCTTTCAGCTTCGTGAAAAAGCTTGTGTTTGTATTCTGGCTCTCCTATTCCATTACGACATGGCTTCCACGCCGTCCAGACGACGACGCCCTGTGCGGCGCTCTCCAAGAAGCCAGATTGGCCGGAAACACCGATACTGTCATTGTCTCACATTCTCCAGTCTTGCCCCACCCTGGGACATTTACTTTAAAGTGGGAATATTGTGCTGGTGCTCCAACCCAACTTCCCCTCTTTCTGCCTTGACCAGGCTGGTGAGGGGTCAGCAGTTTGTCAAATATCACCTTATCATTCGTCAGATTTAGCTGAGCGACATGTTAGAATTGAGCCGGTGAGAGACTTCCTTGAAAACGGGGTCAGGGCGTGGTTCATCATTTTTGGCATGATATTTGGAGAGTACCCACAATCTTTTATTACACCTTCTTCCTGAGAACATTTTGCTTTCACTATGCTCAAAAATGTCATGCACTACCCGAAACTGACAGCATATACATCTTCTTTATTTATGAAAAGTACAGTAAATTTAAAAGGCACTTCAAAATATCAGAAACTTGTATTTGTGCCTAAACACACTGAAGGATAATAACGCTACACGTATAATTCTAATGCATGCCAAAGTACACTTAGACTTTAGGATGCTAACACACATCAAAAAATGTTGCCACACGAAGTACATCATTCACTCAAAATGACCAACCAATGGGAAATCTCGATGCATTGGCAGCATGATTAGAATGTGTACGCAGCGTCAAAGATATCCTGACTGTGAATAGTTCATTTTCACTCCTCCTTGCTAAAATATGTGTTTAGTACAATAACAACTATATCATTTATTGATTAAAATATTGATAAAATATTGCTACATTTGCCTTTGGGTTCAGGTTGGTGGGGTAACGTCCACTATGTACTCAGTACACATATGTGAATGTAAAATTAAATTCAAAAAAACAAAAATGAAAACAAAGGTGACTCCTGGAATTTAAGTGGCTTCAGAACAACATAGTGACCTCAGAATTAGTGTGGACTTTTCTT
>JAODLD010000056.1:5473420-5485512 GCA_026781065.1 Mormyrops boulengeri | reverse complement strand
CCCCAGCCCCCCAAACCTGCTCTGCTGTCCCTGCCAGGTACAGACCTGTTCCACTAGTATCGATTAGTGTCACTGTGTTCATAAAACCACAGCAAGTTAGGGCAGGGATCAGAGGTCAGGGTTCAGCTTAAGGTCATGAGAATTGGTGACAAAAAAGAAAAATGCCACGATCTTCCTCACCTCTTACCATTTGATTTTCTTTTATTTATAATATGATTTCAGGCTGCTGCTCCTTCAAAGCTGGTTCACACTAAATTGAATGCGTAACCTGAATGATAAGCATCACAGATTCAAACTCGCGGTCTGCCGTTACTAACAGTCTTGAAGTAGTATTAAATGGTTTACAGTTTCACAGTATTAAACACTCCAAGCCCAGTGCCCCAGCTCCGATTTCCCATTTGAACAGATTTTTCTGAAGCGGTATTTACAGCAGACTAGTGTATAAACAGATTCTATGCATTATGAACAGGTGAGTATTAACTGCGTCTGGGCAGAGGTTTCTGGATGGTTCTGGTCAATATTCCTCACATTTTGGTCTTTCCTTGTCAGAAACTCTGTATTTTATGCCACATATTATTGTGGCATGGGAAACAAAAATCAGATGGTTCTGAAAGTCTTAAAGGTCAGTGTTACCTCTGATCAGATGATTCCAGTTCTGGTGAAAATCAAACCCTGTAAAGAATTATGACGGCATCCAGTTCTGTAGGTTTTAGTGAAATGAGACTCAGACTGTACAAAGATCCAGCAGGCTAACGGATGTAAGATTTTGCCGATTCATCGAGAGGGAATTAATGCTGCTGTAAAGCAAGCGTGCACAATGCAAACACGTTCAGTGGGTCAAAGGTCACAGGGTCACTTTCTGGGCACTGCCGATTGAACGAGAGTGGCGAATGGTCGCTGTCAAGGTCCCTGGTGCAATGGCTTGTTTAGTAAGGTGTTTTACACCACAGGGTGGAAAATTCAGCAACTTCTTCAAAAGCATATATGAGGTCAGCCTGCCTACATTTCTGCGGGTTCAGAGGGAAAAAAGATAGCGTGGAAGAGATATTTTACAAAGAGCTCCTTGGTTTTATAGCTTACACCTGGTTTGGGAAGTAGGGAAAGGAATTGGGTTCTCATAATGCAGAAGCCATTAAAAAGCCATATACTGTAGGTAAATTAACAATGGCTAGCAGCTTGAAGACTTTGGCCCTAGGCTGTGACCCAAGTCATACAGGGCAGGTGGACTTCAGATGCTGTCAGAGCAGTTTGAATTGCACTTCAAAGTCACATACATGAATATGGACCAGCAGTCCGAGTTTTCCACAAAGTGTGTCAGTGATAGGCAGAATTAAACAGAAAAATCCTCAAGGTGAATATAAACAGAAGTCAATCTATGGAGATATTTAATCAAGCTTTAAGCAAGATTTTACGTCTATCATTTTGAACTGGTAAGACTTTAACCTCTCATGATCCACCTGCACTATTATCTGAAATAAAAATTCAGTGGATAAAATAACAAAAACAGTCGTAGGAAATGGTCTGAATAGCTGGTTGGCCACTTAAAACGGTGAATGGCAGCGTCAGAAGCAAAGAGGACTCACATCATCTCAAAACCACAGATAACGGACTGAGCAGAACAGCTTTCCCATGGACCGTCCTGATTGGTCTGGCATCCTGTTTCAAATACCCAGACTTTCTCACAATAAATCAACCCAGATCAGCACAATACATTTCCTTAACATAAAAATATAGTACAAAAATGGGTAAAGTATCCGGCCCATAAGACCTGAGACATGCAGTAATAGCCGGGGGTTAGTTTTGGCTCAAAGTGTCCTTTGATGCAGTTCATGAAATGATATGAATTGCAGCCCTATTTTAACAGTAACCAGGTAAATAATCTGTTATGAAAGGCGCTATATAAAAATAAATTGAAGTGAACTGAATAATGTTATATGGTATTATTGCTTATATTTTCCAACATCAAAGAAATGCATTTCCTCAGTTTTTTGGGGTTTGTCATTCAATTCAATTTGATTCAAGTTTATTGTCATGTGCACAGTAAACAGTCATTTGCACTATAAATGAAAATTTTACTCTGCATATCCTTCTGGCCACCGACACATTAAAGACAAAATACAAATAAAGGAGCTAAAAACATTAAATATTAAATTATATACAACTAAACAGTACATGGCAGGTTCATGAAAGAAGGTCAAATTGTACACAATAATGAACGTTATGTGAAGTGTGTATCTTTAAATTATCACTTGGAAATTGGTAAAATTCACATGAGCTGAACAGGCATGTGAGCTGAACTATCCCAAAGCTGCTAAAGAGGCAGCCTCGCTTGTCCCAAGTCTCTTACAAAGTGTCCCAAAGCTGCTAAAGAGGCAGCCTCGCTCGTCCCTGCCCTTACAGTGTCCCAAAGCTGCTAAAGAGGCAGCCTCGCTTGTCCCTGCCCTTACAAATAATCCCAAAGCTGCTAAAGAGGCAGCCTCGCTTGTCCCTGCCCTTACAAATTATCCCAAAGCTGCTAAAGAGGCAACCTCGCTTGTCCCTGCCCTTACAAAGTGTCCCAAAGCTGCTAAAGAGGCAGCCTCGCTTGTCCCTGCCCTTACAGTGTCCCAAAGCTGCTAAAGAGGCAGCCTCGCTTGTCCCTGCCCTTAGAAATTATCCCAAAGCTGCTAAAGTGGGAGCCTCGCTTGTCCCTGCCCTTACAAAGTGTCCCAAAGCTGCTAAAGAGGCAGCCTCGTTTGTCCCTGCCCTTACAAAGTGTCCCAAAGCTGCTAAAGAGGCAGCCTCGCTTGTCCCTGCCCTTACAAAGTGTCCCATCTGATTATTAACAAAGCACATGACGCTGAGTGACATATTGACCCATAGGGACCCAGGCAGCTTACAGATATTTTCACAGATATTTTCGTTTATACTTTTATATTTATATTTTTATATTTTCCACAATACTTGGTACTCTGTTATCAAAAGGTGATACACAACATGAGTTGCAGTACATGATGTACAACAGACAGACAGATAGATAGATAGATAGACAGATAGATAGATAGATAGATAAAGGACTTGGGACAGCTGCAATACTTCTTCATTGCTGCCACCTTCTGGCCACATATAGTCACTACGCTGCTGAAACTGTGCAGTTTAAGATGCTCTATTTAACATCTATTACAGAGTTCATTAAACTGCTAAGGTATTCAGCTGGGCTCCTCAACCCTACTGATGTGCAACACTAAGGTATTAACAGGGTTTTCTCACCTCTTGAACTGATCACATCAACTGTGGCAGGTTATGTATTTATACTAAGGGAATTAATAAGATAAGATACAATATTTCTTTTCACTGCTGAAAACACGACACAGAGCGGAAACAAACTACACCAACCCCTCTGTGTTCATTGCATTACTGTTAATAGAAGCACAGAGTCCCTAAACCTCGGTTCACCTCCCAGATAGAAACCCCCTTCCTCAATCCCCCAATAAGCCACCCTGAATCTGGCAGCGCCCAGAAGAAGCCAGACTACTCTCAATATGAGGCACATAATATAAAGCCCAATAGGCTATGGACCAGCTTACCTGTGATGTGATGTAACCTTCAGGTGAGGTTAAAGGTCAGGCAGCACAAAGGGCTGAGACACCGGGATCGTCAGCATGGTGGAGTTTGAAAAGGACTTACAACTGATGCCTGTTTTTCCTGTAATATCTTAATATCGCCTTTTCAAATCATCGCACTGTTTCAGTGCTCAAATTCAGAAGTTCATTTGTTTTGGCCCATTTTTATATAGCTGCTCAAGTTGGAAAACTGAATGACTGATCTGTGAGTATATACCCCCCCTTGTGATAAAATTTTGCCACTACAGGAAGTAGATCTAAACTTGTGATCAGTGACCAAATGACTTATTGCAGGACAATCTGGTCCTGCAGGGCCAGAATACATGACACATGGTTTCAGTACCGGTCCACCACTGTGGCAGACACTTTCTTGTTAGCATGATAACTCAAAAAGGATTTGATGGATCTTTTCCAAACTTTGCAGAAATACTGGCTGAGTGATGAACTGGAATTGGTTACATTTTGAGATGATCGCACCAAATCAGCGCTACATAGTGATACTAGGAAAAGGGCAGATTTGACACTTGATGCTGTTAGCACGATAACTCAAGAATTATCTGACGGATCATTTTGCACACACATTGGAGTGGTCAACATTTGGAAGAGATTAAAGTTTCAAGCTAATTAGCCCAAAATTGAAGCCTTAGAAGGCACAAAGTGAACGGTGACTGTAGATGACCTTGTGAATGTAATAATGTAAACAATACTTGGTGTATCTTATTACTATTTGATTAAAAAAAAATTACATGGATGAAGATCTACACCTGACTTCATTTTGAGATTAATTGCCACAAATATGAAGCAACAGCACATTGTGTGGAATCAAAGGAAGAAACAGGAAGCTATAGAAGATACTTGGACGCGTGAACATAGTAACTCTAAAAGTATTTTATGGATCTTTTTCAAACTGAACATTGCACAGGGAAGGATAACTGAAAACCTGGTGAGTAGGATAACTCTATTAATCTTTTAAGGCTAATACTCTGTTTACTCTATTTGATTTTTGATGGATCTTATTTTCACAAAATCGTTATATGGATGAAAATCTAGAGCTGGAATAAATCACTCAAAAATTAAAGTAGCAGTACTAGGTGGTAGCAGAGGATGGAAAGGAGGGCTACAGAAGCCATCTGGTGAATACACACAATCTAAATGTATAGATCTTTTTCAAAAGGAACATAATATAAGATATTTTTCTCAAACTGCTGCTTAGCCCTGCTCCTAGTCAGCGGTAGATCTGGTGAACCTGATTACATTGAGATAAGTCACACAAAGCTGGGATTTTTAATAAAGATGTTTTAGATATAAAGTGTTTGTGGGCTAGGTTTGGGAGGTAGTTTGGTCATTTTTTCAGGATACTGCGGTATTTTTGTTTGGTGAAGTGTATCGTGGGGGACTTCCCCAGCCCCCGTGCCAAGATGGAAGAGCGTTGCTCTAGGAAATACGAGGCATAATATATGAACAGTATGACGGCCTGAAAAGTTAGATGTTGCCCTAGCCTGGCATGGGGGGGCTAGAGAAAAGGCTGGGGTGTGTGTGGGGAGTAGGGAGTAGATGGAGGGACATTGCAGTTGTGCCGACGGCATCGAGCTGTTGTGATATATTAGCCTATAGGTTTAAAGGGGAAGGGCAGCAGCCATATGCTGTTGTGACTTTGCAAATACATCCATTTAGATACATGATCCAAATGCAACAAAGTATAATAATTTAATCACAGATTATTCAAATTGCTACTTAATATTAAACTGGATATTAAATCAGGTGAACCCGATGTTAAATTTAACCAGGCGATTTAAAGGGCCTTGGTTAACGTCCAACGCTTTTGCAGCGCTGCTATACCAGTAGCACCGACCTCTCCAACATAAATCTTATTTTACTCTTCTCTTCCAGGAAGCACTGGAAACACAGTGTACTCTGGATGAGACGACAGTCCATCTCCGGAGACACGTTCACCAACAGTCACACGCTATATGCGATTCAATGACACCACTCCACCCAAGAACATTGCCCTTGGACTGAGCAATGCAGAGCCCTCAAAGAAAGGCCTGTGAACACAGGGAGAACATGCAACCTCCGCACACAGCCCAGAGGGCTCAGGCAACAACACCAACCACTGCGTTTCCATAAAGAATGATTAGACATAGTAACCCAAGCTGTTCTCTTTGGACAAGAGGATCTTTTAAATGTAATCCCACCCCAGGTAGTACATAAGGCAAGGGACGCCTATGGTGGACTGCCAGTCAATTGCTGGGCGCACACTCACACACATACCCACTATGATCGTAAGAGCGATACTAAATAAACTAACTAGAATCCTGTCTAGCAAAGGACGAAAAGACAAGCTGTACTGAGGTGGAAAGTAACAGCCAGGTCTAATGAAGAGCATCCATGCCATAAATAGGGAGAAAGTGCCATCAAGTGGCCATAATGAGAACAACGGGCCTAGATTCAGCCTGAAGTAACATGCAGGACCAGTCACACACCCAGCGAGAGAAGCAGCAACTACATTGAGAAAGTAATTTTATTCTCTGACTGAGTAAAGATTAATTAGCAAAATAGAGGAACCCACAGAATGGGTGAACTCCTTGGTTACAGTAGAGTTGGGTTCCACAGTTCTGGTCCAGGCGGGTCAGAATCCAACATAGTGTGCAGGAGTGCGACCAGATCCTGAGAAAATCTGGAGAACTGCAGAACAGCCAGTGCCAGAGGACACGAAAGCCTACAAAGGGCCTTATTAAAGCTGGGTCGACACCACGTAGCCGCCAACACATACAGGTCAAATGGAACAACAGAGAGAGAGAGTGACCAGCGAAGTCATGGGGGTGAATAAAACTCAGCTCTCTGACCTTGACAGTCGGCAGCTCATAAGGAAGTCTAAGGCCATGTTGGATTGTACTGAGCCCCCCCTGCGGAGGCAGCTTGTGTTTGTACCTTCAGGCAGCACAGAGCCCCTAATCACAGTAATAAAAGATTTAAAGACTCTTTTCTTTGTGCTGCAGTTAGTAGGTTAAATTCATGCAAATGATGGAACCAACTTCCAACCATGCAGCTTGGCTCATTGTTTATCTTCACAGGGAGTGATCCTGCACTGTGCTGTACTGTAATGTTGTGCTTGCGATCCAGCTGGTTGTGATCGGGTGTGTTGTTCATGTTGTATTTATGATGGATTGTTTACGCTTTTAACACCTGGCTGCAACAAAATTTCCCCAAGCAGAATAAAGAAAAAATGACCTGACCTGACAACCAGATATAGCAGACATTCATATCTTACTAGAGACATACAAGAAGAAGGATAGTGACACAGACTATATTCAAAGACATTAATGAGCATGTGAAAGAAATTTACGAAACTCAAAAATCTATGCATAGGTTGAAATGTATAAATGGTATACAAGATGGTAAATGCATTTTGTTAAATTTGGAAAGTTTGTGGAGGATATACGAATAATTCACGTTTTACTATTTTGTAAGATTTGCAGAAATTTAGGTCGTAAGGGCGACAACAGCCTTTAAGTTCGGAGCTTATACAGGCCAATCCTAAGCGAGCGCTGTTATGTGCTGTTGTGTGCAGTTCACACCACTAGATGGCAGAGTAAAGAAATAAGCCAGAAACGCTTAACCGGAAGTTGTATGACGTGGCACCTCCCAAGTAAAGTTATTCTGACAACAGTGCTCGGTGTGTGAGCTTCAGCCGTGCAAACATGAACGGCACACTCACTACAACATTTTCCTCCATATTAACGTATATGCTCTTCCATTCACAGAACAGATTAAAATAGAACGACAAGGAAACACATTTTCCAGTGTTTTGTTTTTACGATTGTGCCATAAAGAAAAGTATGACAATCATATTTCCGTAATTCTCTAGTATATCTTTTGTCAAAATCGAAACCCAGGAGTAAACTACTCCACCGCCTATCACCTTGAAATTGTTGAGGGAAAACGAGTACGACTGAAACAAAAAACACGTAGGCAAAGTAAGTATGAGTTCATTAACATTGTTTTTTGCATGTAAACGCATGTTATACGTTGATTTTTAGAGCTGAGTATGATGTATATCTTTTGTTCCCGAGATAATAGAAAACATACACGTCAAACGAACAGTATGCTGTATCGAAAGCGTTTTGTTGTCATGGCTGAATTATTTCTTGTAAGTCATTTTGTTGGCCAGTCACTGGTCTCATGGCCTGCCATGCCATTAGCTTTTAAAATTCTATCTTGCCTGTAAAATATTTCATTGTAAATATAGAAAAAGATTTAAACGAAACTATTAAATGAGTTATAGAGCAAACAGATGTGAATAAACAGTGTTGGGTAAAACAAAAGTCTTTAATCTGAAGGATCAAGTTCAAATATACGTTTCTCTCTCCTCTGGAATAAACCAGAGGTAGACAGACCGAGGCAAATCGCATGTAAAGTAGGTATGGTAATGATTCATCGCTCCACATCACTGCACCGGCGTAAAAGTTCACGATACGATTGACCAAAATAAAAAATGTGTGCACCGGATGCAGTTTCGGATGAACTCGGGATGCATCGTTTCTAACATTTTTGCATCCGTAAGATCGATTTATTGAAAGATAATTATTAGTTCAGGCGTCAGGCCTTTGCTATTTAGAAATGTGAGCAGTCGGTTTTGACCATTAATTGTACATCTAGATTGATTCCCCGTCTCTAAACTGCTCCTCTTATCTGCGGTCCTCCACGCTGTTGCGGTAAATCTCGTCCAGTCTCGCGGCGAAGTCTCGCAGCGCAGTCTCGCGTGAGTTGGAGGCGTGTCCGGCGCGCGTCGTATCGCGTCGAATCGCATTGAATCGTGTTGTGTTGCATCAAATCGTGTCCAGTCGCGTCGCATCGCAGTAACTGCGACTCGTATCGCATCGCATTAGTATGCGCGTCTTGTGCTTCTTTAATGTATCGAATTGTTGGCAACGCACGTTTAAACGTCACACAGTGTTTCAATGTCTGCAGGAAGACTAAACAGAGTAAAAGAGGATAAATATGAGTTTCCCGGAGGCCACAGAGCCTGACGTTTCTGCTCCTGTGCCAGAGGATCCTGGTGAAGTGCTGCACCTGCAGGACAGGTAGGGAGCGTGTATCTGGGCCTGTCACTTTTCTCGAGTTTTCAGTAAACATTTTTAGAATGAGTCAAGTTGTTAAAAAATAAATAAATAATAAACATCTAAAAGTGTCCAGACACTATCAGTTTCCATTTCTTTTTTTAATACTGTTGTGGGGTTTATATGAATCTTCTGTTGAAATAAATAGGTTTTAGTTTATCTGGAGAAATGGCTCCTACAAGCTATGTATCAAAACATTTCTCAAAGGCAGTTTATGTCCCCAAAGCATCTTACGCTTTAGTCTACAATACTTATTGGTGTTGTGGCTTCAAATCTGACCCTTACTCTCCTCTGTGGTGTAGGTTCTGTGGTTAAAATGGTATTGTGTGGCTACCAGACACATGGTAATCTTTGTTCTGACAGGACAATGAAGTGTATTTTTGTACATTCTAACTAAACCTATCTCTGATTTTGCAGTTTCCAGGAGGAAAGAGGACCATTGCCTGTTCCCGGCTGTATGTCTATGAGGATTGACCATTCAATGGTTCCACCAATCAGTTTCAAACAGGAGGCTCCCACTGACTCACAGTAATTTCTCTGCTTGTTTCACAATTTCAAGTACTCAGTAACCCAACTTCACTCTGAAGTACTCATAAAACGAAATGAACCAAGTAACAGTGTTTCCTCACCTTTCGTCTCCATCTGCTTCCCCATGAGACAATAATTCAATTTGTGATATAATATTTGTGATATTGTGATTCTGATGGGACGGGGGTGCCGATAATCCTGGATGATTTATTGACACTGTGTTGGAGGATGCCAGGTGAGTCTAGGGGGTGTAGTGTGTGGTGCAGGGATAAGATAGCGAGTGTGTGGAGGATGCTGTCGGCTCGATAAGCAGACTGGTAAGCATCCATCAGAGAGCTGTTATGGCATTTCAGATAGGAGAGGATGAGATGTTCAAATGACTTCATGGCTACAGATGGTCTGAATTGATTACCTGCACAGTTCAGGCAGCCTAATAGTTTTATATTTATCGTTTGCGGTGACTCTGAAGAATCCTTACCTATCCTTATCCCAGTGAGACACAAACCACCAAATGTTTCTCAGTGTTCCAGAAAATTCTGATAAAATCTGACTTCAGTAGTCATGTCTTTAATCTTAAAGTTTGGAAAAATGAATAAACAACACTTTGCATTTTAGAATGAGGCGAATGAAGAGATGCCCGGAGACCGACGCTGCCTGGCACATTAGCCGCCTTGAGGATGAGGTGGGGCTCGAAGTCCGATACATAGACGCTTTCAAAGGTGAGGAAATTGGATTTATTTATTTTTATGGTCTAATGATGTGATTACAGTTTTTTTTTCCTAAGCTAAGTTTGACATTTTAATTTAAGGCAGGGGAGTATTTGCAGTGTCTGCCTTCGAAGAAGGCGAGTTTATAGTCGAGTATAGAGGAGACCTGATCAACTTTGACGAAGCTCAAAGACGACGGCGGATCTACCACGATGCTCTTAAAGGATTTATGGTTGACTTCATCTGGCAAGGAAAATGTTGGACGTGAGTAAACATTTAAACATGTTCATTGCTATTTTTGCACATCTTGATATACATTCATGACATTGTCCTTCCTAAGGCTGCTTAATTTTGGCATAAATAATAATCTCCATTATTTGGGTTAATATTGAGATCACGGGTAATTTAACATGATTCCTCATTGAGTTTGGAAATATCATGCTTTTATAGAAAAATCTTTTAAAAACTTTTGAAATTTTTTATAGTGGATTTCCTTGAACTCTAAATATAATTCATTTAAGAAACAAAAAGCAGCTGGAAAGAGGTGCACTGGATTTATAACACGACAAAACTGGAGCATCACTGCAAAACAAAATGAGGCACAATAATCGTTTTATCTCAGTTTATATTGTTTTGAGAATCTTTGGAAGCCAAAATTGTAATTAAAATGTGATTAATTGTCCAGCCCTCCTTCCTAAACAAATTTGCATGAATTTATCTGTATGACAAGTATAATCTGTGATTGTACTTGTCATGCACATATATTCATGCCGAATAACATTACTTAACCTTAACTATAATAAAATGAAATCAATAAAATGTTCTTAACCAAATCTCCCCACTAGTTACCCGATGTTTATATGATGCGTTGTTAACAAAAAAAAGCCTGTGTAGTCTAGATAAATGGTTGCTAATATTTTTTTGACCTAGAATACAATATTTGTTAAAATGCAGTATATTAACGTTTATGGCGTATGCCATTTTTGTCTTTGTTCCGGAATTCAGCATCGATGCCGCACTTGACGATGGCTCTTTCGGAAGGCTGTTTAATGACGACCATCATAACCCCAACTGTATAATCAAAAGAATCATTGTGGGAAGGCAGCCCCATTTATGCATTTTCGCCATGAGAGACATAATACCCGGCGAGGAGCTGACATACACTTACGGAGACGCTGACTGTCCCTGGAGGGAAAAAGTATGAATATTGTTTGTTATTTTTCTCTTTTATGTCACTTTGACATTTATCAGCATGCTGCCGCATTGTACTTTATTGGTGTTTCTGAAGCTTTCTTCAAGTAAAAAGGCTCCTCGATTCAATACTATAAATGCAGATGAATTGGATGTGTTGTGCAGTTTCTGCACATAAGTAAAAACGTTGGGGATTAATCGAAATGAACATCTTTGTATTTTATTTTGCGCTGGGGCCTAGGTGAGCGTAGTCTGGAAATTATATTTCAGTATTTTCTATATGTATTACAATGTACGGTACATCATGCTATGAAATTAATATACTGAAACAAAAAAGATGCTGTATTATGGGTAATATCGTTCTGATTAGATTAGAAGGAAGTATAGTATTTAAGTATTCATAAATAAAAATAATATTTATGAAGGAAGTTATAACTCTAATGTTCAACTATACCAAACCCTGACTAGTACTTCTGGGCTAGTAGCATACAACAGTTATTTGGATATTCACTGTCAATCACTGAACTGTCATTTTTATTGCTTTAAATTACAATTACTGCTTCAAATAGCTCGTCAATATCAGGCATGACTTCAAAGACCAATTTCAAACAGCAAATGGCCGTCTGTTAACAACACCCTTTGTTACATAATCCATAATATTCTTACTGTCACTAGAGAAGCCATTCCCATTATAGCAGCTGAAAACCATTGTGCTGTTTACTGAAGCAGGAAAATTCCCATTCAGGGCCCTTTGTGATCCCAAACTTTTGACTGGCAGTGTATACCAAGCACTGATTTGTATATTCAGGGATCAGGGTTAAAAATACTGCCGCTATTTCTTAATTCTCTTGAGGAATGTTGTATTTCTGGGCTATCACGTTGGGCTATCACGTTGGGCTATCACGTTGGGCTATCACGTTGGGCTATCACGTTGGGCTATCACG
>JAODLD010000056.1:5441116-5461865 GCA_026781065.1 Mormyrops boulengeri | reverse complement strand
TTGATTCTTGTGGGGAAATTCTCTTTTCTCCTCCCCCTCTATGAAAGGAAACTTGGTGGTGGTGGGCAGCTACCTGTTATGGTGCCCTTGAACCTGGGGATTATGGGCTGAAAGACCTGCAGATTCAAGTAGTGACTTAAATAACGAAACAGACTACACTACACACACCAAACAGGCAAACACACAGTTCACAGTCAATTATCTTCATTGTAGGAAGGTATGAAAGGATGCACAAACTACCATGGATAGATTCTTGAGAGTTTCATTTTTCTGGCCAAAGTGATTCATGTTTCTGGGAAATAATGTGATTGTGTTCCATCACTTTACTTAATGCTAAAGATTTCTCCATCTTTGAGTGAGCATAGAGGCCCCTTATTTGATTTAAGTCGCTTGACGGGAGAATGGACCCTTGAGTGAGCAGTGTGCGGGTGTGAAGGTGCCACAGATAATCACTTGGTAACGCTAATCCCTGGAAGCTTCTCAAATGACGAATGCTAGAAATAGCTGGTGCGGCTGAAAAAAGTCACTTGCACAGTCCAATATGCTGTTTATAATTTAATTTCTTCTTGAAATACCAGTAATAAAGATATCAGGATAATAACACTTGAACCTTGACAACATTTATCAAAGTTCCAGCAGAATGAAGACGAAGTGGGCAGGTCCTACGTGTAAAACTCCCGTGTCTGTCTCACACCCTGATGAGTGGCTCAGATGAGTCTTATCAAGTTAGCAGTACTAAAGTGTTGGTGTTTCTGATTAAATCAATAAATGTATTGTCATACATAAATAATAAAATATTACTTTTAATTATTTTGCAGGACTGGAGATGATAGCAAATAAGAATGATCAAATACATGGTCTTGAAAATGGACTTGATTCTTTCTGATCTCAGGCTTGACTTGGTTTCAATACCCATAAAGTCTTAGTCTTGACTTAGTTCGACCCTCCCAAAGTATCAGTCTTGACCCCCTCCCTCCCCAAGTCTTGATCTTGACCGCTCAAAGTCCCATTCTTGACTCAGTCTTGACTTGGACTCGATATAGGTGGTCTACTCCCTATCACTAATAAATGTATAATTTAAATAGATTTATAGAAATGCCAATATCAAGAGCTGTCGTTCAACAGATTTTGTTCTTTTTGGTCTGATTTATTGTGTTTAATAACTTCATGTTTTTGTGGTATTTTGAATAAATAAATAGGTTCTGAAGAATCTTGTGTTTTATAACTGGAATATGTATGGGTTTATTTATTTATTTTGTAGTGCCGGGAAAAAAGCAGGCCCTTGTTACTAGCAGTTGAATATTTCCTGGGTTTGATTGTGCAATATTTTGTGTAATAATGAAACCTCCATGGAAACCAAAACTTAAGAATACATAAATACTCTGTAGTGCTTGCTTAGCGCGTAAGAATTCTCAGAGCAGACGTGCTTTTATTTCGAAGCTTTATTCTTCTTCCTGCCTGAGGTTAACTTGAGTGGGCAAATTCTGTCTTGGCAGCAAACGGAATTTGTTTCCTATCTGTCTCAATTAATGTCCTGCTGTTCTTGGACAAAGAAACCATCTCCTGGTCCTTAATCTTCTCTCCACATTGGTGACCTCAACGTCTCTTCATACGTTTTCCAAGATATTTCTTCTCCTCTTTCTATCACCTTGAAATTATTGGGGAAAACAAGCACAACTGCAATCAAAAACACATAGTTAAGGTAAGTATGGGTTAATTATCATTGCTTTTACCTAAGCCTATGTCATAACGTGTTTATTTCTTGGGCAGAATTGCATAATATATCTCTTTTATTCCTGAGATGATAGAAAACATTATGTATTAAAAACATTTTTTGTCTCAATTATTTCTGATAACATTTATTTTGTTGGTCATGTCAGTGGTGTCATAGGTTACAATAACCATTAGCCTTTAAAATGTGTCTAGAGTGATACGATTTAAATGAAACTTATAATAGTTATAATAAATGAGTCATAGAGGAAGCACTGAAAAGGGGCTGAAAAGTGTTGGGTAAAACAGAAGTGTTTCATCTGATGGAACACATTCAAATATTCAGTTCTAGGGTTGTCTCTCTTCTGCAATTAACTTAAGATGGACTAACCGTATGGAAGGTGTTTTGTGACAATATTCAATAAACAAACGTCATTAAAATAACCATTTAAATAATATTTTTAATTGCAATTTAAATGGTTATGTAAATTTCCATCTAAATAATACCCATTAAACTCAAGCCAAGTCGAGTCAACTCAAATCATGTTTGTTTATAGTGTTGTAGAAATTTCAAGCCCACACGGTATTCTGTGGGCTTTAATTCTGAATTCAGGGAGAAATCACCACACTGCTACCGCCGTAGTTATGCTACTAAGAACTTTCTGAATGACATATCTTTTATAGGGATTCACAGATAGTTGGCGCCCCCTCCTCAGAAGCAGATCAAACCAGTCGGGTGGGGCGCGCAACTTGCAAGCATGTACCTTGGTTTGCGAGCATAATTCGTTCCGGTGTTACGTCCTTGTAATCCAAAGTGTTCGTATATCAAAGCAAATTTTCCCATATGAAATAATGGAAACTCAGATGTTTCGTTCCACCATCCAAAACTGGTCATATAAAAATGATTAAGGTAAAAATACATAAAACAAATTAACCTGCACTTTACCTCTGAAAAGAATCGTGGACGGTGTGAGGGAGACGAGAGAGAGGAGAGGAGGGTTATTGTAGGACGACATTCACTATAACTAACGAATCACTGTTATCTGTTGGTTCACTGGAATCTTTTTCTTTTTGTGCGACTTTAACAAGGAGCCTGTCCAACGACAGCCGCTTTGGCCTCTTCGATTTCGCGGAAATGTGGACATTGCATTGTCGTTGAACAGATTCATCGCTCGCACTGCTACACCCTTATTCGGGTGGTGCTTTTCTACTAAACTTCTACTAAACGACTGAGGCACGACGGCCGACTGAGACCGAGCGTGGGAGACGATTACCCACAATCCCACAGCGAGAGAGAGACAGGCACCGTTGGCTCAGCTGTGATCACGTGACGCCCGGCAGACAAAGCGTATACGTAATACTCGTATTGCAAGAACTCGCTCGTTTATCAAGTTGAAATTTAAAAATTTTGCTCGTCTTGCAAAACACTCGCGGACCAAGTTACTCGCAATCCAATGTTTTACTGTATATACTTTATGCAGTTTGCATCTTACAAGTACGAGGTATATGCACTTTATACAGCCTTCATCCCATGGGTCTGGCCACCTGTTTTGGGTTTCTTCAGTGATTCTTAGGACTTTTTACTCCGGCGCTGTGGAAAATGTCCTGACTCAGAACATCACATCCTGGTACGGAAACAGTATACAGGACATTAAGGGACCACAGAGAGTGATTCGATCGGGCAGCAGAGCGCTGCACCAGATCTTCTCTACCGTCTCTGCGGGACATTTATACCAGGAGATGCCGGAGCAGAGCGACCAGGATCATCAGAGACTCGTCTCATCCCAGCAACTGTCTGTTCCTGCTGCTGAAATCAGGCCGGCGCTTTAGGAGTATTACGGCAAAAACAGAGAGACTCAGAAGGAGCTTCTGTCCTCACGCCATAAGACTCCTTAATCAGGACATGCCACCACTACACCCTAATATACACAAGTCATGTAAACCCTTCCCAACTGTCACCAACCTGCTATTTTAACGATCTGTAAAGTGTCGTCTGCCTTCTTTGGTGGCTGATGTTCTTTGATGGGTGACTGGCAGGAAGGTAGGCGTGGGTTGATAGCGAACTGCACAGGTCCGGGGCGCTTCAAAAGGATGGGGTGGCATCTCCCTTAATGTGTCATCCCATGCTCATCCACTGTCTTTGGTGCAGATTTCTGGGCAAATTGTACTTGGTGTCCCTTGTTCCCACAACGGCAGCAGATGAGCTTTCAATCCCAGAGTCTACGGTCCGCAGCCGAACTCCCCGAGATGTTGCTGCTGCCACCGCTCTCAAAGCATCACTCCACAGTGCCCCTTCCATTATACCAGGCTAGAGTGGACTGCCAGAGCAGTGTTTAGGAGGACCCTCTCTAGCAATGCCAGTGAGCCCAATTCTGGCATCCAACCTCTGATACCAACATAGCACTTTCACAGACCCAGGCACCACGGTGGCAGTAAGAAGAAGACTAAATGTGGGTGCTGATTCATTTTCAGCCCTTAAACAGATCAAACACAACCCTCAAACACTAACTACCACACCGACAAACTCTGCCCATTGATGGCCTGATATCCTTTGTGGCACAGGCATGTTGATGGCCTGATATCCTTCGTGGCACAGGCATGTTGATGGCCTGATATCCTTTGTGGCACAGGCATGTTGATGGCCTGATATCCTTTGTGGCACACATATGTTGATGGCATGATATCCTTTGCGGCACACACATGTCTATGGCATGGTATCCTATGCGGCACCTGCATGTTGATGGCATGATATCCTTTGCGGCACACGCATGTTGATGGCAAGATATCCTTTGCGGCACACGCATGTCTATGGCGTATCCTTTGTGGCACACACATGTCCATGGCATGGTATCCTATGCGGCACATGCATGTTGATGGCATGGTATCCTCTGCGGCACACACATGTTCATGGCAAGATATCCTATGCGGCACACGCATGTCTATGGCATGGTATCCTATGTGGCACACACATGTCTATGGCATGGTATCCTATGCGGCACACGCATGTTGATGGCATGGTATCCTCTGCGGCACACACATGTTCATGGCATGGTATCCTATGTGGCACACACATGTTGATGGCATGGACACCCTTGGACATGCCCCAGATGTACAATTCTTTTAGAATATATCATTTTTGCTCTTTAATAGTTATACCGAACTAATATAAATATAAAATTCAGTATTACACCAGAGTTTGACTTCCTGACTAATGTTATAATGTGTTTTAATGTCTGCCGGCAGACTGAACAGAGTAAAAGAGGATAAATATGAGTTTCCCGGAGGCCACAGAGCCTGACGTTACTACTCCTGTGCCAGAGGATCCTGATGAAGTGCTGGTCCTGCAGGACAGGTGAGGACAGGGCTGGTTCTAACCAATGTGGCACCCTAAGCGAGC
Source organism: Mormyrops boulengeri (assembly GCA_026781065.1). Classification (NCBI taxonomy): domain Eukaryota; kingdom Metazoa; phylum Chordata; class Actinopteri; order Osteoglossiformes; family Mormyridae; genus Mormyrops; species Mormyrops boulengeri. The sequence goes on along the minus strand of JAODLD010000056.1, from coordinate 5,456,758 downwards.
ATCAGTGCAATAGGGGTGAAGATTGGGAGTTTGTTCATTTTTCTAAATAGGTAAAAAAATTTTGTAATAGCACAAAAAAAAACCTAATACAATATGGTATATTACACTGTATATAATTGATTAAATAATTGCTACTAATATATATATTAAAACAGGCACTTTAATGTCACAAATTTTTTATTTAATTGCCTCAACTTTAAGTGCGTTAATGTCACGGATCCGGGCGGAGAAAGCACGGAATGAGGCATGGTGCAGGCAGGAAGGTGGACAACCCACTGGCGGCTCACAAGTCGAATGGGGTTTATTAACAGAAAACACTAGGAACACTACAAAAACAAAATGGACCATGAGGGGTCAAAAGTAAAAGGGTAAAAATAAAGACTAACTAGAAATGGGGTGGGCAGGCGGGCAGGTTACAAATCATACAACATTCAACATCCATCACATGCATCTGTATCAGCATACAGACATTCAGTGACCCAACAAGAGACTAAACTAAGGCAGGAATATAAATACACAAAACCAAACCGGGTAAGGAGGCAAGGAGTGAGACATGAAACAATCAACCAATCAGGGAGGGGGCAGGACAACGAGCAATTAAGACAACAAGGAGCAGGTAATACTAATTAACAAAGGTTGGGAAATCAGGCCACAGGTGAAACAAATAAACTAAAACATGAAACTCAACCTAGAAAACAGAAAGTAACACACGGGTAAAAACACAACGAGGGGCACAAGGGCAAAAAAAAAACAAAAACAAAACCGAATACAAATCAAAACACCGGGACCAGAAAACTGATACAAGGGAACCAAAACTACAACAGCAGAGGAAGTGGGATTTGAACACAAGACTGAGGTGTATATAGATCACTGCACGCTCAGCTGATTGAGCTATACGGCCATCTAGGGAGTAGGGGGGAAACACTAAAGACTGACGGGGAAGACAGGATGGCCAGCGACACCTGCTGGCCAAACGGGGAGAAGACAAAAGACTCAAACAAACAGGTGCTGACCCTGACAGTTAATAATAGTATGAATATAGATTTTTAATAGAATTCAACTTTGATACTGAATATACAGACCATAATATCTTTTTTGATGCTATTGCAACATGCTTGTATGTGTATACATTAATCACAATAAAAAACCAAGAATTGTTTTTTAATTGTTGAATTGATGCTTTGCATCCAATATTCTCTATAAGCTATATAATATAAGATATATAATTATATAATAAGAGCTCTATAATTCTATAAGCTATGCAAATAGGGTTGAGAGGTTAACGCTTTACTTGATGGGCCACAAATAATAAAATATCATACTATTACTTATGTATTAATTAGCCACAAACTAAGTCATAGTTACAGTCTGATATCATGCTAATACATCCTTAATGAATTGTGACACGTTTTATCTCAAGCAGTTACTTTGTTACTGTATCTAATTCTGTAAATAAAACTACTGAAGGAACTATTAAGGAATGAGTCAAGAATAACACAAGTGAAATACTGATCTCATGTTTGTTCATCATTAATGAATCCTGATGCATCTTTTATCTCAAGTAGCAACTATATTTGTTCATGATTTGTCTATGATTTGTACTTCAGCAGTAACTGAGTTATTACTTATTACAAGTATTTGTGCCCTGTAAAAGTGTTACCAATCAATTTAACACAAATTTTACTGATTCTGTTAGAAGTCAACGAGGTGTTAAAAAGTAATAACCATGTTCTTTGGAAAAAAAAACAAACAAAAAACAAGCAAGACATAGACTGTAAGACTATTAAAAGCCACATCACAGGTCATTCTGTTATCTTGCTTTGTTTGGAGACTAAGCCTACTTCCCTGTAAAAGGCCATAGTCTCTGGTCAGTCACTGTCAGACACCGACACCAGTTTATTTGTCTGTTATTGTCAAATCAAATCAAACATAGACCCAAGATTTCAGCACAAATGGAGAACGCTTGGGATGAAGTGTGGCCAGAAATAGCGCAGAAACTTATATAATTTTTACTGCTTTCTTGAATTTATACCTCAAGGATTTTAGGAAGTTCTAGCAGCGTTGGACACAAAGCAGGGACACCCTGATTGGTAACCCAGTCCATCGCTGGCCACACGCACCTACACCCATACATGTGCCCTTCGGGGACAGCGTGCGGCTCAGTGGGCTAAGTGTCTATGCCTTTTCTTTGAAGGTTGCTGGTTCAAGCCTGGCCTTAGCATATCTCAATTCAAATCTTGGCGTTCTGTGGTCACATGGCTACGTAATTCTAATATAGTCCTATTCTCTCTAATCATTGCTGTGCCAGGCCGGCTGAAGTGGCCTGTGATTTGTCCTTGGCTAAGGAGGAGAAAGCTGCAGACACATCTGTCGGTCTCCAGGAAACAAACCATCAACAGGTACGGACAGTGGTGCTGTGAGGTTTAGTGGGTTAGGGCTGCGTCCCTCACTGGAAGGTTGCAGGTTATTATCCCAGGGCTGTTATACTGATGCTGCTGTTGGGTTCTTGAGCAGAGCTGTAGCTGACCCTGTGCTCTGACCCGAACTTGCTCTCACCAGTGTCTGTGTCTCTTATAGAAAGCATGATGGGACTTGATCTTTTAACCATAGAGATCAATAAAGTGTCTCTATTATATTCTATTTAGTAACCAAATAAGGAGAGACCATGTACAACCTGGGAGGGCTGTTTGGCATGGAAACTAAAGCAGAAATTATGATTATTTATGCCTGAATGGTTTAATTAAATGGTCAGGAGCATTTACCATATGACTGAGGACATTATCTTTCTACTGCTGTCACTTAATGTTGTCTTTAACCAATTTAATTCTCTTTTTTTCCCCTTCAACGTTCTACGTAATTGAAGGACATGAAAGGTATGTCTCCATCTGATATTTTCCGGGAGTATTACCGTTATTTCCAGATTGGGATTAAAAGTCAGGCCAGGATTTGGGATCCTCCACAGTGAATTTCGCTGGGGGGGGCAAGAGGACGCTGAGTTGCCAGTCCTGCCCTGTTTCATTTGCCTGCCCCTCATCAGCCTCGCTGTTGCATTTTTTTATGTGGGTTTATGTCGCTGTTGAATGCCTCTGCAAAATTGCATTATCGCTTATGATAAATGTTGAAAGGCAGTAATGTCTTACAGTAAACACCTCAGTACTACTACACATAAGACTACAGTAATCCACATGAAGAAAGCAGGGGAAACAACTGTAAATGCAGAAAACATGGTAAAATAAGTGATAAGGTGTTGATTTAATTTGATATCCCATGTAATTTTTAATACCGTGTGCTTACCTGCATTATTGCCACAGTGATTATTTGGTAGCATTTGGAACCGAATTTGATGACTCGTAAGACAGAACTTCATCATCTCGTTTTAGGAATGTTCATGTACGTAAAAATAGTGTCTCCTCTCCTGTCTTCTCCAGCCATCCCTCCACCTGAGGACATAGAGTTCTGCTCAGTGGGAGCAGACTTTGTGGACCTGAGCTGGGGCGTGCCAGAGGGACTGACTGAGCAGATGAAGCATTTTATAGTGACCTGGTCTGATGGGAGGAGCCAGGATAGCCGTAAGGTTAAAGGCACCAATAAGACGATGATACCAGGTCTCAGTCCTGGGAACAAGTATGTGTTCAAGGTGGCCACAGTGGGGGAAGGTGGCCGTCAGAGTGCATATGTGTCAGAGTCTGTAGAAACAGGTAATTTACACTCCATCACTATGATATTTTTTTATTATGGATATTTTACAGAGCCCCGGAAGGCAGGGAAAATAACATCAGTGTGCGTTTCACGTTCCATAGCCCAGCTGTCTTGTTTACAGTTACTGCCAGTGAATGGAGTCAGTGCAATTATTAATGAATACCTACCATAGCTTAATGCCTAAAGCACTTTACAGGAAATGTCTGTACATTTTAGGTTCCCACATAGCAAGGTGAGCCTGAACCGGATCCGGGCCCAGTGCTGTTCAGGAATTGCTGCAGATCTGTAAACCAGATCTGGCCCAATGTCTCTTTGCACAGGAGACCGGTCCGAATCCGCTTTTTAGATTTGAAACAGATAAAGGCCACATATGGGCCAGATTCACATTGAATGTTACCAAATCTGGCCTGTATTTGCACCAAAGTCAAAAGTTAAATTCAGATCAGATTTGAATGAGGGCAGTGAGTGGCTCTGGGTGCTAAGTCTCTGTGCCTGTGATCAGAAGGTTGCTGGTTCACCAAACTTTTTTGGGAGTAAAAGAGACTTAGCTTACTGCCCCCCTTTGAACCACCTCTGAATTTTACTTTTGACTCTGGTACAGATACAGGCCCATATATGGCCCTTATCGGTTTCAAATCCAAAAAGCGGATTCGGACCACTGTGCAAAAAGACACTGGGCCAGATCTGGTTTACAGATCTGCAGCAATTTTGGAACAACATTTGGCCCAGATCCGGTTCAGACTCATCTTGCTATGTGAGACAATCGCCCCTCAGATTCTTAGCGCATAAGCTGCACATCTGGTAAGTGACTGGTCATACGTATATGGTCAGGCGAATGGGCGCCGGATCTGGTAAGTGACTGATCACACAAATATGGTCAGGCGAATGGGCGCCCGTTCTGGTAAGTGACTGATCATTGCATATATGGTCAGGCGAATGCGTGCCGGATCTTCAGAATGTATACAGACCAGCTGTAATCATTCAGAACTCAGGACAGATTCTGGTGCAAACTCTCCTGCCCGAATGTCACTGGCACCCAGATTTAAGGAGATGCGAGCGGATCTGGCCCAGAATCAGCTGATGTGTGGGTTTATACCTTTTAGTCCATAAAGAATATTATTAATAAATAATTATTAAGAATATTGATATATTAATGGTAACAGAAAAGTATTGCGAAATCTAGCAAAAGGTTTTGCGGAATCTCGTAAAAGTCCATCCCACATTTGTGAGATCTGGGGCTCCACATTATTTTACATTTTGAAAACCAATTTTAATATTTTTAGTTAATGTTTGATAATAATAATACAGTATAGATTTAGTATTTTCTATTGATACTGTCCTTAAAATGAAGCTCAAAAACTGATGTTTTGAAAGACTATAACCCTGACTATCAAGAATTTGAGAAATCCCTCTTATAAAATGACATTTAGATGTGCACTCAATTTGTCTCCACATCTTGTGTTTGTTATGTCTGTCAAAATATGAATTCACAGAAGTCCCAGCACCAGGCAGTTTGATATCAATAGAAGAAGATGCAAGATCCCTCACCATTACCTGGGATAAACCTGGGGAATTGGAGAAAATACCACATCACTACCTCATATCTAGCACCTGCCCTGAGGCAGAGTGTTTCTCTACAAAAAGCCAGAAGACCACCTTCTCAAACTTGGAACCAGACACTCGTTACACTGTCAAAGTTTTCACTGTCCTGGAAAATGGGAAGCAGAGTGACCCTACCATGGAACACTTCCGCACCAGTAAGTGAAAATGGAGTCTCAGTACAATATCAGTAAAACTACAACAAATACAAATTTTCAGTTGTGAAAAGTCATAAGAAATATACTTTGTAAATTACATTCATATACTAAACTATATCCCATTAATAATCAGCAAAAAATTTTATTTCCATAATTCTCACTGACTTATTAATTCAGTTATTTCTTGGAGGGTCTAATGTTCTAATTAAAATGAGCATATACAGATTATAACTAGTTACAACTTCATTTTTAATATCAAGAGTTTGTATTCTAACTAGTTAGAATTGAATTTATATCCTCAAAAAATGGATTACAGTTGAAACGGCTTGCCATACCCTCGTTCCCGCTGCTTATAATCCTTTCCTCCTTCCACTGGGCTCAGGTGTCTTTGGCGAGTTTAAGCCTGTATCATTTTCTTTGTTCCAATTCCATTCCTGCAGGGCCAGGATCCAAAACAGTCTGCAGATTTTCCTACTCAGACACACCCATAGCAGGGTAATCTGCAGACTGGCCTCCCAGGATGGAATTGTACAGCCTTGTCTTAGACCTTTCTCCTGTCTTTGACATGTGGATAATGAGCTCCTTTAATCTTGTCTGGAAAAGGGCATAAATATGAAAGGTGTTGCCCTTAAGTGGTTTAGGTCATATTTATCTGATAAAAGTTTTCCTGTCAAGCTGGGTGAACACTTTACTAGTACAAGCCCGCTTTCCTGTGGGGTCCCTCAAGGCTCCGTCTTAGGCCCTGTCATATTTTCACTTTACATGCTGCTCCTGGGTTTCCTTTTCAGGAAACATAAATTCATGTTTCATTATTTTGCTTTGGAACTTTGGGGTTGTGGGAACTGAAGCGATTATCATAAGACTTCTTCAGCTGATTTTTATTCTTTTCCATGGCTCTGACATTTCAGCATGTGCAGTAAAAAAGAGACCATGGGAGGATGTCAACGAAGATGAGGATGATGATGATGATGACGAAGGCAAGGAGTATGACTATGGAGATGATAACTCTCAATCAGCATCTCAAGATTATTACTGTGAATCATCATATTCACAATGACATAAAACACCAAACATTTGTGCTTAGTATCAATTTGGGAGCCACTGACTACAATCACAATTAACAGCAAAATGTAAAGAACAGAACTGAATGAAACAGTCAAAAAAATTATGACATTTAATAAGAATGAATTATGTCTGAGCAGATATGTTAAACATTGCTTGTCATTGGACTTTTGTTATGAAACCAATACATTTGCGACATTTTTTACTGAATTTTTTACTGAAGCAAATATCCCAAATATACAAGAATCAGATTTTGTGTAAGCACTGTACAGGTTAGAAACCGCAGTAGAAGGCAGTAGCCTGCCCCAGCTTGTTGCTTCTGGTTGTTGTACTGGCTGTACTGGGAACTCAGAGATATACACAAGGAGAACTAATGTCCATCAATGCCGCGCCACCATACCTGTAATCCAGCATACAAATCCAGCTGAAATCCAATCACTGTTTGCAGTGAAAGTTGTTAAAAAAAATGTGTTTTGATTTGAGACGAATGTAACCAGTTGACTGAGAGCATTAGAAGAGCCGCGAACATAGACACTTTCAAATCCAAACATTCCAGTTTGCCCAGGCTTTTAGCACAACTTAACACAGCTTAACACGGTGTTAACTCTACTGCATTTCTATCCTGCAATTATCCACCTAATTATCCTCATTTACCTGTAATTTAACTTTCATGTTTAACTGTTTCTCTTTTAAATGTATTGTTTTAGCCATGACTTAGTAATGTTTTTTTTTTTATTTCTATCCTATCTTTTTAATTTGTGTTCAGGACTTTTCCCATGTGTAAAGCGCTTTGAATGACCACAGTGTACGAAAGGTGATATATAAGTAAACTCATCCTGCTTTGCCTTCACTTGCTGCCACAATTGTATCGGTATTTTCACTTCACTGCCCTTCAAACCAATGGCTTACGAGCCTGCGGGGATATTCAAAACCCGCCGGCGCTACACTGTCCCCCCTCAAAGGTCAGCTGTCCCGGTGACCATTACCCCCAGTCCCCACCTCCACTCTGGGACAAGGCTCCTCGGTCCCATCAGCCCATCATGTCCCCATTTGAACAGCAGAGGTCACTGGCTATCCCAAAATCACCTAATTACTTACACCTCTCTCTGGTTTATTTATCGTTATCGTTATATATATGTGCCTGCCCTAGCCCTAGTCATTTGTTAGCTGCAGTGAGTTAGCGTTAGCCCTGTCAGTTCCCTGTCCTGTTATCCCCCAGGTAAGTCCTGCTTCTTCCTAGTTGTTTCCTGCTTTGATTTTGTTTGCTCCCTCGCAGTCCGTTGACTTCCCATTACTGTGCATTTTTGCGTGCAAAAAAGCCCCAAATGTCAAAACCACCAAGCCGCTCGTGGATCCTCAGTCCCTCCTGACACCCGGTCGTGACAATAAGGCGGCATCACCGGTCGATTATGTGATGGGAACTGTCGCGGTTAATGCATTTAAAATTTGCCTTGAGCTGAGGATGACCCACCACATCCTGTCTATGCCCCCGCCCCCGTCCCCTTTGATCTGATCAATAAATGCAATAAATAAGCTGAATGTAATAAATAACAGTATACTGTACAGTATGTCATTTCAAAAGTGCTTTCTGGGATGTGCTTCAGTTTTATTTTAATGTATCAATGACTGAAATGTGATATCTCTGCAGCCTATTTTATCACAAAAGGCAAATTTTAATCAATGGTGTCTCTTTAAGCAGAAGATGACTTAAGAATGTCCTTGTTCTGGTTTCCTGTTCAACTGCTTTTCCTCAACAGCAGTAGAAAAACAACAGTGCAGTGATGATGTGTGTTATGCTAGGATCTGTACCAAACTGTGCTGCACGTAAAAGGGCATCGCAGGGTAAGACATGCTGTAAGTAGTCTGTAAGTAGCCTGGAAATGGGATCTTTTGCATAAATCAGCTGACCTGCCCCGTAGTTTAAGTCACAATGCTCTGGATGGTCACTAGGACTTACAGACATAGACTAGGCTGGCTGGACCCAGTTATGCAGTTAATTAGCAATAATTATTAGAGGAATAAAGTAAGGGTTAAAGAAACCACACATCAAGAACCAAGAAATGTTAGTCTAAACCTAGCCTGAGTGGCTCAACAAAATAAGAAAATCAACAGGGACCCAGCGGCTGCCAGACACATGAACAAATAAGCATCGAGACAGAGGAATAGGCTCTGCAACCAGTATGTTTATTTGTTAACTGGCAGCACTACCAGGCTGTTAAAGGCTGCAAACGGGATCCAGAATGACTGTGTCTATATAACCACAGCTCCCTCTGCTGGACAGGAAAAGGAACCTGTGGCAAAATATAGACGCTCCTCTACTCACGAATCAGATATGTTCCAAACAGCCATTCGCAACTTGAAATGTTCATAAGTCGTTATTCACCATCATTTTAAGGGCATACGCAAGTACAAAGAACTAGGATGCCGGGAGTACGCACGCTACGCTGCTGTGCGGCAGGAGTAGCAGCCAGAAGTCGTACTAGGCGGAATTGGAGCGCAGAAAAAAAAATTGATGTAGCGGACAGGAAACGGGAGCCCAGTGAACACAGTTTGGACTTACAGCCCTCTTCGGTCGTATGTCTGAAAGTTGGTAAGTTGAACGTTCGTAAGTAGAGGAGCGTCTGTACAGACTACATCCCCTGCTGTAATCCCAGATTTTCTTTGTTGTCAGGCTGTAAATCAAGTTTTCAGCTGTACCAGCTTTCCCTGCATAACATCGCCAGCTGTTCTTTGAGGACTTAGAGAAAATTCAATTCAATTAATTTTATAATCACTTATATTCTTTATATTCACTACACAGTCAGCCCAAGGCACTTGAGAAGAGTGCAGGGCTGCTACTATCCGATGTACTGCCCTAGGTGAGCATCACTGGCAGCGCCCCCTTGTGGGGCTCCAAGGATTACTGCCTGCCTTGCCCCCTGGGCATATTGCCATTATAGAATATAAGGAAAATGAGCCTGCTGGTGTGAATCTGTGAGCCAATTCTTCGAGCAGGTCTGTGCATGCAGGTAGATTGCAAACTGCACCCAGTGTCACAATTTGTAAGCTGTATTCATGATGAAAATCTGTAAGAACACAAAGTCTCAGCTACTATTAATCCACATGTTCTACTTTTTTCTCATTTCACTGGTTCCATATTCTAGGCTGCAAAATTTGTGCAAGAACAATTATAATGTAAATATGCAATTCAGCAAAATCAGGACATGCATTAAGTCCTAGCATGACATGATTAGCGCCTCATCGCTTCAACGTTACTTGCACGTTGACATGCAACTGCAAATTTTAATTTCAGAAGATCAGAGTCTAGATCTGCGCAAAGGTAGATCTGGTGCAAACACAGCATTGGAGAAAATCCAGGTCTGCAAAACAAGAAAATAAGCTACAGTTCATCACAGCATTTGGAATCAATGGAAACGCTAAGACACTAAAAAGAAAAGCGAAGCTTTGCTATCAGGTGGGAGTCCTGAGGGTTTAATATGCAACCGGTCATGCAACAGAAACCTGCACACGCCTGCCTCCTTGGACTCAGTCCAATTCATATTCCGGCGAAACAGATTCATGGATGATTCAATCTCCGCAAAACTGCTCTGGGACGTCTCAGCTCAGCTTTTAAAAGCACCGTGCCATCCAGCCTGGTGTTTAAACTAAGATGCCTCGATCTGAACGGCTCCCCATGTGACTGGCGGCCAAATTTTATAACACAGAGACCACAGGAGATGGGACCAGGCGGCCAGCGGTTATCCACGTTAATCATCAGCTCTGACATTCCTCAAGGCTGCTGCCTCAGCTTGCTGTTGTGCAATGTTCTCTACCAACTGCATAGCATAACGTGAGGGCAACAGCAATACCAAGTTTGTGGATGACACCATCGTGTTGGCTTCATCACAGAGGATGGCAAGGTTTGTCAAGATCGTTTGCTGTCCTGCCCTGGCCCATATGTCATTGGCTTGGGGCCAACCTCAACTATTTATAATGTAACAGTTTTTTGTTGTAAACCCCTGGTTAAGTTAAGTTGGCCTATTTCTCTTATTTCCTTGTTTTTTATCCTTGTTATCTCCTGCTTGTAGTAATGTTTAGTTATCCTCGTTGTTCTAGTCTCCCTGCTGATGACACAGGGATTCCACACGAGGTAGCGAGGGGGGCGTGGGGATTCCACACGAGGTCGCGAGGGGGGCGTGGCACGCAGGAGGATTGGCACGAGCGTGGCACGCAGGAGGATCGGCACGAGCGTGGCATGACGGTTTCCGTGTTGCTCCATTTCTTAAAGTAGGTAAGACGAAAACTGTTTTTGACCCCTTGTGGCTCTTGGTCCATTTGTTTCTTGCGCTTTTTTTTGTTGAGTTTAATAATGTTCCATCCTTGTGAGCCACGACATGGATTGTCCATCATTTATCATGCTCATCCTTACCAGGTTGCCTACAGGAGGAAGTTAAAAGACCTGACTGTGTGGTGCCACAAAACAACCTCTCCCTGAATGTCGATGAGAATATGGAGATCATCACCTTCAGACAGATCAGAGGTGTTCATTCCCAGCTACTCAGTCATGGAACTCCTGCCAAGACCTTCAGCGGCTTCAGCTCCAGCTGCATCTTCAGGAAGATTCAGCAGAAGCAGTTTGTTTTCTGAGAAGGCCAGAGAGCTTTGGGTTGAGAACCAAACCTTGGTGACCTTCTGCTACTGCACTGCTGAAGCATCCTGACTGGATGTCATGGTGTTGTTAGGTAACCTAACTGCCCATGATCTCAAGCTCTTGCATGGGACAGTCCAGACAGCATCAAAGACCATTGTCACAGATCTTCCATATCTGGAATCAATCTTCCTCTCTTGCTGCCAGAAATTTGAGTCCATCTTCATAAACGTCAGCCCTTGCTCACACCCCTGCCCTCTGGGCATTACTGCAGAGGGATCACCACCTATACCATCTGTTTCAGAGATAATATCTTACCTCAGCCAATCAGATCGCTAAAAAATTGGTGACTTGTCCACCCCATAATCCCTGTATTGCACATTTTTAATGTGCTACCTGCAATTTGCTATTCCAGAGATAAAGTGATATAGTAATAGAGTTTATAGACATGCAAATGTAAATCAAGTGCAGAGTGTTAGGGAAAATCCAGCATCATAAAATGAGCAATAAAGCTAAGGGCCAAACATTACAGAAAGCAAAATGTAAACAAACCCTTAAACTATAACTCAAAGGGCACGATAAGCTGAGGTCCCAGGTCTTCAAGTGTGAACTGGTAATTGAACACAGGTGCACACAATCAGGAATCCAAATGGTACATTTAGTATTTCGGTGAGGATGATTATTAGCAACTGGACGTGCTTGAATCTAAGGTCTGAGATGCCTTGACAATCAGGTATGTTCTCCACAAACTGATATGTCCTGAAAGTTCCCAGAACTTGATAGAGTTTGCACACTATGTAAACAATTTGGTTATGGTTCCTTTGTATTTTACTTTCGAAAGCTTTGTTTAGTCTTAAATTGGGTTCTACTCAGCCCATCCTGATAAAGTGCTTATCCGCAACCTGGTACATAAGATCTGTCGACATGTGAATACTCCAGAAAGCGATCAAGGAAGTATGGTCGTTTCAGGTAAGAGGACACCTAGAGCTAAGTAGTTCTGTTTAGGGTGTTTTGCTGTTTGTAGCTGTGTTATAGGAACCTGTAAATTAACATGGGTACAACAAAGTCTCAGAAGTTCAATGCGGCTTTAAGTAAGCAGGATACTCAGATCACCAACGGGTCACCGACAGTTACAAATACAGTGTATGAGAGAGTTTGATATTGGCAAGGACACAACTTAATAATTTAAACACAAAGGTCTGTTTATCGGGGGAATGGATGAATCCAAATTACGTATAGGGGGTTCGCGTCCCCCACACCGCCCCTGCCTGTTATCTAGCCTCATGCTTTTTTTGGTGAGTAAACCCTTCATTCAGGAGCTGGTACCATGTGTGACAGTCTGAAATCCAGATAGTCACACCTGTACATTTATGGCAGGAACTCTGGCCATTTGTCCTTTACAAAGGTCTCCTCCACCAATGCATACTTAACCTCACTATTCCTTTGAGGACCCACTGTAAAAATATCCTATATTATTTTGTTTCTGTAGAAACTGCTGCGGTCACAAACTATCCTGATTCATGTATGGATATCCACGTTTTTTTTTTTTTTTTGATTGCCATTGATAGTAACAAAAATATTCTGCTTTATTTCCACAGCCTCCATGAAAATGTGCAAGAAGAGAGCATTAAGTTATAATTTTGGGAGGGAGTGCCCATCTCTGAGGGCTTCTACACTCAGAAAAATAAATCTTTGGGTGAACGTAATTTATTCACGTCAAACATGTCCATCTAATCCAACTATATAAACTCAATTTGTATCTAAAATATTAAGCATGGGTTTGTAAAAATTAAGCTTACTAAAAATCTGAATATTAAATTAGGAAAATGATTTGATTTATTATATCCCAAGTTGTGGTCTAAAGGCAGTGAAAATGCACTCCTATAGCCGCTAGGGGCGCTCTCACTTTTTCTCGGCCCCGATAAATACTTAATGTTATGCAGTCTAGCAAAAAATTCAGTTGCTTTGATCAGACATGAGAGAATTTAGTGAGATTAACTTAACTATGTTCTATTCTCAGAACACAAAGTGAATTCATCGACTTAAAAATAATATTTCATTTTCAGAATACTCACTGCAGTGGTGCGTAACCACTACACGAAATTCAACTGAGTTCATTAACAGTAACGTATTTTCAGTGTGGTAAAATTAACATTAGATAAACTTATTTGGTTCGAGTTGAACGAACGAAACCAAATAAATTCATCCAGCAAAGACTGACATTAGTACAACAAACTGAAGCTGTATTTGTTTATACAGTATATTACTTTTTAAAATAATATACTGTATATAGTAGGCAATATTAGTTATACAGTACGCTTAAATTTAGTTGTACTAAATTGTTACATTGATGTTGACTAAATATAAATGAAATTAATTAGATAACCTAAAGGAAATCAATTTAGGTCTATAATAACCAAATTAGTTGTATCTAAATAAATATATTATGTTTAATCAACAATATATGAGTTTTTCAAATAACGCAATAAATACAAATTTAGTTTACATAATTTGATTAGATAGAAATATGTGGAATGATTAAATTACCCAATGACATATTTTGAGAGCTTCCCTATAAAACAGTTGCAGATATCAGGCCATATGATTGCTGGCCACTTGGACGTTTAAAACGCCTGGTCTGAAATCCATTCGTGGTCAGGAACAGCAAAGGGATATATGGTAATTTCTCAGCAGCTTAAAAAAGCGGTTTTGCCCCCTGGAGGCGTGAGCACCAGCGCGATGTTAGTAAACCAGAAACCCGACTATAGCGCGTCAGTCTTCGGCCACTGAATTGGCAATATTGACGAGAAAAATGAATTGGCAGAAGGATGTGGGGCGTAGGGGAGATTAAAACTGCCAAAGGAGAGGAAAGGAAAACCAGACAGATCGAGGTACGTTTATTGCAGCTAGTTAGTCGGAAATGAAAAGAATCTAGGAAGCTCGTTTTTATATTTCCCTTCTTGTGAAACAGATGATATGGCTAGTTAGTTAGTGCGCCTGAAATGCAATTAATATAGATGTCAACATTTGTTTTTTGCTGCTCTGTATTGTGAAGTTCGTCATTTCAGTCTACAGTGTATAAATATCAGATAGTGCTGTAGTAGCCTACTCGAGTCCGGAAACTCAAGTTTCTGGTTTAGAAACCGGTATCGAGACCACATTTTCATGCAGTCTTAGAAATGAACGCGGTAATACTCGCATTTGAGTCGGTCTCGCACTACTGCGTTCAGTACTGCGTCTATGGTTCAGGTTCAGCACTGCGTCTATGGTTCAGGTTCAGCACTGCGTTTCTGGTTAAGGTTCAGTACTTCGTCTATGGTTCAGGTTCAGCACTGCGTCTATGGTTCATGGGTTCAGTACAGCGTCTATGGTTCAGGTTCAGCACTGCGTCTATGGTTCAGGTTCAGCACTGCGTTTCTGGTTAAGGTTCAGTACTTCGTCTATGGTTCAGGTTCAGTACTGCCTCTATGGTTCAGGTTCAGCACCGCGTCTATGGTTCAGGTTCAGTACCTCGTCTGTGGTTCAGGTTCAGTACTGCGTCTATGGTTCAGGTTCAGTACTGCGTCTGTGGTTTTAGGACGAGACGCAAGACCGAGTTTTCTTCTCACCACTATGATAAGCGCTCTCATTTGTCCTGCTCCCCTCGAAATAACGATACACACTAATAAAATACGACTAATACAATAAAAATCATCTGATATTCACCTTCATTGTATTAGCTGTATACTGATGTATTTTATTTATTTGTGAAACGGCGGTCACAGTGGAGCGCTACTTTGGTTCTTATGCCGTTTGTATGAGTTTTTGATTGGTTTGCCTTGTGGTACAGTATGTACATTATCAGCTTACATGTATCTGCTTGTAGAAACGGAGCAGCCGGCACACTTGGACATACTACAAATCGCTTCTTTTTCTTTGTATTCATTTTCCTTACAGGCTTAAGACATTACTGAGGGTATAAAAGTGAAGGGGGGAAAAGACCGTTCTGTTCCGAATAGATCGCCACCTGTTTCGTATATTAGGGGGTTGTCCTGTAATGGAAAATATAATATTGAATTTCTTTCTGAATCATTACGGGACGCGATTTGTCTTATATTACCGACAGATAAGATTTCTTTATTATCATCGTACAGAGTACAACGAAACTGATTAGGAATCAGTTACAAAAACAGGAAGAAAAAAAAGCTACAGCTTAAACTGATTTAAAGTACTAAGAGAATACATTATATAAATATGAAATGAGCAAGTATGTGTGTGGATTTGTATATAAATGGAACGTATTGTAATCTGAATAACATCTGAAGTATTTCACGGCAGGATATTGCACAATGAGGCCCGGGTTACTGTTAAAGTCATAGGAGATGTATGTACTAAAGTTCAAATAGAGACACAGCTATAAATATCACCACAATTGTAAATATGTAAGCATATATATAGATATGAAAGTGAAAGTCAGTCCTTGTGGGGGGGGAGGGGGGGAGGGGGTAACCAATAATC
>JAODLD010000056.1:5296119-5306787 GCA_026781065.1 Mormyrops boulengeri | reverse complement strand
CTTCATGTCGGCGTAGACTTTCCCTCTCCAAAGCCCCCACCCCCCCCCCCACCCCCTCCAAGGCTGGCTGTGGGCTTGATGTCAGCCTGAGATGGTGTGGCGGTAGGGTGGGGGGTGTATCTCATTGAAAATAAGTAGAGTGGAACCTGACTGCCTTCAAGGCCCCGACAAAGCATTCCCTGAACGCTTCACTCGTCCGGTGAATGGGAAGTCACCGGGCTAACGGCGCTTCCATTAAACTTGATGGGACAAAACATCTCTAAGAATGTACTGGACCAGAACTTAACTCAGTGACTTTGGGGTCTCCTTTCACATGCAGAGGTAAGTATAATTTTATTCTTTTGTTGTAAGATGTAATTGGCACATGCACAACAATTAGCACCATTTAAAATGACAATAGACAAGCAGTGGTGATACTTCTACAAACTATATGGGTCATAACCATGGAGAACCTTAACCATCCCTGGAGAACCTTAACCATCCCTGGAGAACGGAGAACCTTAACCATCTTACGCAACTATCATGCCTCTGTATTATCTTCATGTCCAATGGAGTGTAACCCCTGGAACAGAAAGAATTTAAGGCAGAGACCCTACATGCTTACAGATGGCCGTCATATGCGTATTGTAAAAAGTCAGAAGCATTCACAACCATCTGCATTATTGTGCAGTGATTAACTAGTTGTGGACACCTATTTCAAAGTACGAGGGATGCTGCATTGCCTTAGAAGCAGGCGTCCTACAACTTCTACAGTCCTTCAAAGCCTTTGTCAAGGAGCCATTTGATTGAAAGCTGCCTGAAGTATTGGCTTTGTCCTCAGAGCTCTCGCTACATGAGGTCTTAGGGAATTAAAGGCTTTTAGCTGCTGAGAATCAGTACAAAAGGGCAGGTGCTTCTTCTGGAAGTACAGCAGACCAAACAACCAGAGGAGGTTGATAATGAACAGTGGGGTACTGCTGCAGTGTTTCACTGGGTAAGTACAAGCTCAGCACTGTGGGGGGGTTGTAGTTCCTGGAGTGGTTTGTGAGAAACCCCGGAATGTTCGGCCCATTATTGGATGAATCTTACAATACTCTAGCCAGCTGCCTTCAATGATGCCAACTGGAGTCTGCCTGAACACACAGCTGCCTTGCAGGGGCAATCACCAACGCCGCACTGCTTCGTTACTGTCAGCTGCATCAAACTGGTCCAACATTCCAGGCATTTCCTGCACACCAAGTAAGATCAATCATGTGAAGACGCACTCAAAGGATATTCAATCCGCTCACTTCACATGATATTATATATGTATTTTTTGTTTTCCAACATCCCATCATCGCCTTGTCGATCCTCATGCCATAATCTAACATGCAAAAACTTACCATTATGGTATGACAGACCTGTTACTGTCTAAATTAGGCATCAAAAGCATCCTACCACTACAATGACAATAAAGCCTTAGAAATGTATGAATCTCAGTCGTTAATGGTTCAGGGATGGTCAGAGAAACACACTTTACTGCTTCAAATCCCTGAGCAGCAAAGTACCGCTGAGGTACCCTGAGTAGGGTTCTGCTCCCCGGGTGCTGAATTAGCTGCCCCCTGCAATGTCACGATGTCACATATGGGTTAAATGCAGTGGATGCTTTCCGTTTTTATGCACTGCGTGCTGTGGTGTGTCAACAATGACAACTAATCGCTTCACTTAATATTTTAAAGATATTTAATGAGATTTCTAGTCCAATCACATGTAAGCTACTTTCTCTTACGGATTAAACAAGGCCGATGTAACAGATATTTATCCGTTGCAGAGTGAAGTCCCAGTATCGGTTAAATATTGTTGTTTTAATTTTAATCTTGACTTGCTAGTGCTTTTATGATCCGTGTCTTGTCATATTATTCAGCTGTTATTCTTCAGTATCAGCTCACAGACAGCAAATTCACATACTGTTAAACAGAGTTCATGGTTCCTCCAATGGTGGGACTTTACCCAGGTCCTGATGCAGCAGAAGCAGCGGCAAACCACGGTGTTACTACCGGTGGTTACTACTAGTGTGACATCATTACTGTGGAATGCAGCGTTTGGTTTTCAGCAGACATAACGGGGCCCGTGTCAGCCAAAGAGCTCCACTGTTGACTCATCTGTCCTTTGAAAGGCTATTTCAGAACTCCTGAGGATGGTACCGGCCATTTTCGGCAGACTTCAGCTGAGGATTCATCTTCTTCTTCATGAGCGATCGCTTCCGCTACTCTGCAATCCATCCTCTTCATTCCCAGCATCTTTTTAAAGATGGAATATCGACCCAAGCCATGTTAAGAGTGGCTTCCATGGAGTTTCTTAAACCTTGCACTTGGAGACACCTTGCAGGGCCCCCACTGCTGAGAACATTCACTGCTTCCTCTTTCGGACAATACCTCGGTGACCACGAGCATCGCTGGGTATTTATGAAAAGCAGAGCTGAGCAGGTCTGATGGAAATGGATTTTAATAGAAAATTAAATGGGGGGGGGGGATAATGACCATCTCAAGGGACTAAATCCCCCTAAATGGGCCCTGCTGATACCCCCGGCCCACGGCCTTGAGCAGAGCTTCTTGCCCAGAGGGCAGTCCTGAGGCTGGTAGTATTGAGTACATTTTAGGTGTCGAATACAGACCTATGTAGCTGTATCTGACAGTGTACATTCCATGGTTTTTTTCTTCTTTGGTAGTGAAGGGCTATTGGGTGACGTGTGTTTGTATGATTGCCGGGCCATTCTTTCATGTCTGTCTTTATTTTTTTATGACAAATGTATTCTAAAAGGAGCATAATTCACTGTATTATAATCCGAAAAGCAGAACAAATAAAATGGAGACAAAATGTTTGTTTCCTTCTGTTGTCATATTGTTTTTTGTCTAGTTCAGTTTATGTAGCTTCAAGGGCCATTATAGACAACGGAGGGCCCAAAATACAGCCTGCTATGAGGCCAAGTGTCCACTAGGGGCCTCCATCCCTGTGCTGGGGGACAGGTAGCTGTGAACAGGGTGTTGATGGCTTGGCAAAGGGCCCCACTGCAGCACTTAGGCTTTAGGGTTTACAGGTATTAAAGTGACAAGTCTCAGTTTCCACCGAGAGGAATAATCCCGTGTCACATGCCCCTCAAAGCCTTCCGTGAAAAAAAACAGACAGCCCTTTCCTTTAAAACAGGAAATAATCACTGTGAAATTCTTCCAAATTTCCAATGACATAAGATGTAATCTCCAGAGAGCATAGTGGCCAAAAACTATAAGGATGGGTGGTGTGGAGGACCTAACCCAAACCTGACCCTAACCCTAACCTTAATCCTAACGCTAATCCTAACCCTAACCCTGACCCTGACCCTAACCCTAACCCTAACCTAATCCTAATCCTAACCCTAACCCTAAGGGGTCATATTCCAAAATATAACAAAAATTGTTATAAATATAAATATAAAAAAATATTAATTCAGAACTTCTGCCTCTTACTCTGTGGCGGTATGGAGCAATTAAATCTAATGACTGGAAAGTGCACTTTGAACTCCACTGCTGGGAGGGAGTCCCACTCAAACAGAGAGAAAAGCTTCTCTTCCCCCCTAGAGGAGGGGTGGGGGGGAGCTCCCTCATGGGGGTGTCCCTGTAAAAGACTTATGGCTGGCCAGGGCAGCTTGGAACGGCGCCCACAGACAGATGAACAGGCCCAGGCCGGTATCACTTCCTCCTGAGCCCTTTGTTTGCTGAAGGTTCACTTGGCAGGAATCCCGTCTCCTGAGGCAGAACAGGCTCCCACTGCGAAAGGCTGCATGCCTCGTGGGGGGGGACCAAAAGCTCACCTTTCCTCTGCTCGAGTTCCGAACCAAATCGCAGATACGGTTACACGCTATACCACTCACTTCTCAAATACTGGTCTACTATTTTGCAGGCTAAAGAGAGAATGCTACTACGTCATATTGTTGATTAGTAATATTCAGACATCAAGTGATAAAAAGTGCATTGAGAAAAAACTGAGTAACTATGTCGCTTCGGCAAGAATTAGTTTAATCCGAGAAAGTAAAGCATTACACAAACATACAAACAAAAGAGGCCGCCTTGAGCTCAGGAATGGAAGCCGTGTGACTTATCCATCCCTCACCTTTCAGTGAGCGCAGTGAGAGTCACTGCGGGCTGCCCTGGGAGGCAGGAGCCGGTCGGTGAGAGACAGCCGTGCAGAGTCGTGCAGGACAGGAGAAAACGGCATTTACACTTTTTATTTATTTATTTATTTTAATTTAATGAACTGGATTTCACATAATAATGGCCATGCAATGGCTAATGTACTGTATATTGGTGATATTTTTCTAGACATACTGTAACTGATTAACAAAGTAAGTGTATTTTTTTTGATAATTTTTAGGGTAATTGTTCCCTCAGAACCCCCCATAGTGTGTGACTGAAATAACCCCCACCTACACCTCACACCCCCAAGGCAGAAGCTCTCACGCAGCATATAACAGCTGATTGGTTCCTTTTGTGGATATTGTCTCCGATGGGCTTGACCTGAGCTCTGCAATAAGACCTTTAAAACAGTGGCCAGGAAATGGACATGACTTCCTGAGGGTTCAGACCTCATGTGTAGCTATTCATGTGAAAGGTCCACTCCGGGAATGATGGGGGCAGAGCTGCAGAGGCCGCGGGAGAGCTGACGCCCATATTTAGCTGACACTTTAATTAAAAGGGACTTTTTACTCATTTATTCCAGTGCTTCCCAAGCCGGTTCTCAGGGACTCACAGCCACTCCACGTTTTTGCTGCCACCAAGCTCCCTGGCATTTTTGCTCCCTCACAGCTACCTTCCTGGGAGGGAGCAAAAACATGGACTGTCTGTGGGTCCCCAAGGACCGGATTGGGAAAGATCGCACTATACAGCTGTGTGGGTCTATGACCTCACATCAGCAGGGTTGGGGTCCAAAGTTCTTCCAGTGCCCCAGGAGTGTGGCGTTTTCTTGTGCGCTCACAAGGTTTATCCTGGATCTCTGTTTTCTTCTCATCATCGAAAGACACGCAGCTTTGTGATGCACGGTCCCTACATCTCTGTGTTCCATCTGACGGACTCACTGGTTCAGCTACTCACAGTAGAAAGCACAACAAACAAGCAAGCAAATTGAACGATTTCCTTCTGGATAATAAAAGTTTTCTGATTCTGAGACAAACAGGCCACATGCATGAAATAGTGCAGTGAAAACAAACAACATTCAAGCAATTTAGATACAGAGTAACATAAGGTAATTTGTAAAGTAATACTGCAGTGGTCCACATTTAGCTATCGATGATGGGGAAGAAACTGTTCATGAACCTGGTAGTGATTGTTCTAATGCGGCGAAACCTCCTAACAGACTCCAGGGGTGAGAGCAGCTCATGGCCGAGGTGGTCTGTGCAGTCTTGCAGCAGCAGTTGTCTGCGTCTATCCAGTATCTGCTGCCCGTGGTTCCTGGGATGGTCTCCAGCAACCCTGTACTGGATAAGTACTTATCGGTGGATGAAGAGATGGATAAAAATAAAGCAAGCGGCCAGATCTGAAATTCAGTGAACAGAGTATTCAGATATTCTTGGTCCTCCATGCAGAACAGCACTTTCAGGTAGGAATGGGAAATTAGCATGTGTCATAGAAACAGCCGGGGTTAGTGACAGCAGTGGCCCCCCGACTCGGCCAGCCTCCATCTGAGTGCCAAGCCGCACCGTTGGGGATGACATGGCTTCGGCCGACTCCAGGCCAAGTACTGCAGGTAATTCTGCCCTAAACCGGCTTCTGCAGCCCTGTAAGCGTAAGACGACGTCTGTGCACCACGGAAACTTGGCCTCATACATCCCCGGCTTCTTCACGCTTCACAGGAAAAAAGCTAAATATTTGTCAAATATGTACATAATTAGTCATTAATGAGAATCTCCCTTTGTCTGGAGTTCCCTTCCAGCGGGGGGTGACGGAGCTGGGGGGTGGGACTGCTGAAGTGCACCCTACAGACTCAGCGTCCGTCTTGCCTGCCAAGGCCGCCTCTGCTAGCCAACAGCCCCCAGAACGTGTCCTTCTCCTTCCTGTGCGGCGTTCTACCCCCCTTCACAAACTCAATGTGTCCAACCACAACTCCCCCTGCCACTGAGCAACCTCCCCCCCAGAAAGGAGTGGAGTCAACCAAATCGGCCTGACAAAAGCTTATTCTTACATGGGGGGGCTGTTGGGTTCGGCCTCTACCGGGCCGCAAGTCAACAAGCAGGTTCCATTGAGATGCAGATTGGAGCCGAGACAACGACACCTACAGCGCTCTCAACTTTTCAACTCGCCTCCCCACCCCTGATTAACCCCACCCCCCCAACCACCCTGGTCACCACTGCGTCCCGAAGCTTCTAGACAGCTGGGTACCAGCTGAGCCCCCACTCCGAAGCCCCAAGGATATCAGGCCAGCGAACTAACTAGATTATCAGATTGTTTGGACGCGGGAAAGGAATGTTTACTGTGACTTCCTACGCTATGATTATCGCAGAGAGCAAGACAGGATACGGGGTGTTTGCCACTTCCAGAAAGCCTCCTGTTTACACGGCGGTAAACATAAGCAGAGCCTCGGCACTGACTGCATGCAGGCAGGCAGACAAGCCCCTCAGCCGCGGCCTGTGATTAATAAGCGCTCACAGACGTTTCAGCAGAAAGGCCTTTGATTAATTGCCTATTATATTTGCAGGTATGCATGCAAACAGGAAAAGCATGCACCCAGTTATTCCATGCACCCAGTTATTCCATGCATGTGTCTTTAAGCGCTTTTTAATGTATGTTTTCCACTTTCATTCAGAATCAGAATCCTTAGTGCCACATGGCCATGGCCGGTGGATCATCTTTGTTGGCACAGCCTGATATTGTTAAATTGTTAACGCAGAAAGAGAATAAATACAAGAGACAAGATAGAGAACAGGTAAGAGCACATGCAAGGTGTGTGAGAAATGCAGTGGTTTGTGCCAGTTAAAGTCGTGCAATTCATTCATATTTTGACTTTCTTCCAAAACGCTTGTCTTCTCATTTCACTGCACAACAGCAGCACATCTGTATTTAAATTTCAGACAATCAATCACTTTACTTTTCCATTCTCTTCACTGAAGCTCAACAACGCCTTCCCAGGCCATTCTAACTTTGTCAGACCCAAAGCCCCAATCCCCATCAAAGTCCCATTCCTAAAACTACCAGTTCCACCTCTCACTACGGAAGACATGCCAGCTCATCAATGATAAAACACGGGACGTTCCTTAAGCCTGCGACTGCCATACACACAGACACTCAATATACACACAAAGGTCTGTGTGGAAAT
This sequence comes from Mormyrops boulengeri, assembly GCA_026781065.1. Taxonomy (NCBI): domain Eukaryota; kingdom Metazoa; phylum Chordata; class Actinopteri; order Osteoglossiformes; family Mormyridae; genus Mormyrops; species Mormyrops boulengeri. The sequence continues at coordinate 5,299,488 of JAODLD010000056.1, read as the reverse complement.
ATTCATCTTCCTCATAAAACTTCACTTGAACTGAGTAGTAACAGAGATACATTAGGTAGGAAAGATTAAGACTGGGACCAATAAGCACATATGTAGACACACGTGTGCTATGCCAACACATATGTCTTCCTTCAACATGCACAGAGCATAACCATGCATGCCTGACAGAGACAGCGATTTCCTGACCTGCTCTACCCGCACAATCACATGTGCATGTGAGCCCATACACCCTAACCCTACACCCTGGTCCCAGTGACCACCCAGTACATTTTCTTCATATACCCCAATGGAAACGGGACTCCTGCTTGGGTTGAGGACCACGGAACCACAGGTCTATAGACCAGAAAGAAGGTCTATAGACAAGAAAGACGGTCTATAGACCAGCGCAGCTCTTTCTGACTTCTGCCTTTCATCCTCTCCTCTCTCCATCCTCCTAGTCGCCTCGTTCATCCAGAAGGAGAGAAACCTGGATGCACAGTGAGAAAGGTACGAAGGCAAGCATTCCCTCTTCTCAGAGACCAGATAATAACTGGATGTTTCGTTTTATTTACATGTGTAAGTCGGCCATCTTGTTCACTGATCATTATGTATATATGTTAGCTATACATTTTTACTAAGATAACGTGATTCAAAAACAGTTGCTTATTGGAATCATTTAAGTATAGCTGATAGAACCTTATTTTTAGTTAAAATATGTATTAATTCTTTACTCCTGTAAATCAGATTTAGGAGATGCTATGCACAAACAGTACATGATGATTGATTTCTGTGAATACAGCGCTAATCATTACCCAAAGGGAACAAGAGGCAGTGATTTCTGTCCACTGCGAAGTGGTACTTTGACATTTCACCCCCCCACGTCAAAGAGAGTTTCTTCATGCCCAAACAAACATGACAAAGGGCTCTGAAAGTACAAGGCTCCACTTGAAGGGACAGTTTTATGGGTCTTAAATTCAGGCAACCCTGGCTTTGACATATGGCCACTGATGAGGAACGAGGATCTATCTAGCCAATCACTGATCGGGGGCAGGGCCACAAAGAGACTCATGATTCACAAAGTCAAGGTGTATTTCTTCAAAGGATATAACTTGTAAGAGTTCCACTAGAAATACTGTATTTTCTTATTCTTCAGGAAACATATCCGAACTACAATCACATTCTTGTGGGTTTAGAAAAATTAATATTTCATAAAATGAAACAAAATAAGTGGACATATCTTAGAAACATAAACTTCCTATATAAGAAAACGGAGCTGAATAAATGTTTGAAACATTTCCGTATCATTTGCATGAGCCTGTTATATTTAGTGGCAGATCTCAATAGAGGGCAACCTTTAAGCGAAGAGGTAAATTCATCGTGGGTGTTTTTTGGCAGGAAATAACAGCGACATTCCGGCTTCCTCTGCATATTAAAAGCGTTGACTTAAGGTCACCTTTACATTGTAACCCCCGTGGGGAGAAGGAATGAGATTCTGGGGGCAGTCATGACCAACACAGCACCTTGGGGGTGGGGGCGAGCCATCCCACCTCTTCCTCCATCTAACACTTCAACACAAAAGGCTCCACGGGGGTGTTGGGGGGGGGGGGCACACTTTTACCACCTTTTTTTACAACTTCCCCTTCAAAAAAAAAGAAGAGAAAATGAAAAGGAAAACAAGCCGGAGTTTTCTTTACTGAAGTACCAGTGAAGTAGAGAGAGGCCTTTGAAGACCGGATTCGACCCCTGGTGTGGGCTGGGCCGCGTCAATCACGCCCTGGCCGCCACCCCCATCCGGGCCGCTGCCTTTGATTGGCAGCTCTCTGTGGGGGCGTGAGCACCGGTGTGAGGCCCTGAGGAGGAGGTCCGGGCCTGTGGTTTTAATTAGATCCACTGTGGTGAGCAGGGATACCTCCACAGTACCCCCATCACTCCTAACAAAATGCATGCACTTACCAGTATAAATGAGGAGGAACCATTAGCCCTGGTAACGGCCAACGTCATGTGTGTGAATGCAGCATCTCTCTCAACAGAGAACATGGATTCCAAATATTCATTTTATTACAATAAACACAAGTCTGGAGTTTCAAAGTCAGCTGGTCAGGAATTTAAGTCTTAGAGTATAAAGATATTCTGTGTAAATTTGTCTTTTATACAATAAATAAATATGCGTATATATGTATCATAAACTCATTATACATTTGTTTCATACAGTTATGAATAATCAAAATATTAAACACAAGTAATAAATCTTGAATTTTGATTTTGTGTTAAGCAGAAAAACTTGTTGGGTGACTAAAACACAGTTTTGGTTGCCAAAGCTCTCCTCTGAGGCAGTGCCACGCATTCCTGTCACCAGCAGCTCATTTAACGGACTAAATTAGTGAATTAACTTCATGAGGTATTGATTGGCGAAAGAAGGTGTCCTGGTGGGTGAGTTCAGCAAATACATTGATATATTGGATGGTAATTGTGAAACTTGAGGTCTCCTGAGAAGCGGTTTTGAAATTGCTATGATGACGCACTTCTACGGATGTAAAATTATACTTTCGCACCGCTCCCATCTTACTGACTTGTGTCCTCTGACCTTACGAAATATGCAGTGCTGGCTGCTTCTACGAGCAGCACAAACGGTGTAGCTGATCACATGAACCACTTACTTTACTTGTACAGACTACACATAAAATTTACGAGGCTAAGGAAACTGTACACTGTGAGCGTAACACAAGCAGTGTTTACCACTCTGAGTTTATCGTTAATGACATCTGATACCTTTACCATTAGTGTTTGCTTCTGGTTGTGCTAAACCAATTCACTGATAGCGTTCCTTTTATCCCACTACCCAATGGTGCCTGTGAGCGTCCTTTGGTCTTATCCAAGCAGGGATTGTTAGGGGGTAAATCTCTCTGCTGATCTCATCGTCTGGGTCCTCAGAGGCCTGCCCACGCACAGATGCCCCGATCAGACATTTCTGTACCATCGGGTGATTTTCCGTCTACCACTTATCTAAGAGCTACACAAAAAAACACCTGAGGGCTGAGTTATTTAAAATTCCTGAGTACATATAAAAAGCACCAAAGGTAGCCATATCTAACACCAATAAAAGCCCAAACCTTCTTTCTCCTGTTAATGGTGGCGGATAAACTCACATGATTTTTGCGTCGGGGCCCATTCTGGTTGATTCTCCTCAGCTATTCAAGAGCTTCTCCCCAATTCACGCCCTTGCAGCGAGGGGGGGGGGTTACAGTGCCACAGGAACAGACAAAAAGGACAGGAAAAGAGCGGCGGCTGTAAACGACATTACTGCAATCGTTTGCCCCAGTTAATACCCCTGCCCAGCAGCCGTTTGCCCCAGTTAATACCCCTGCCCAGCAGCCGTTTTCCCCAGTTAAT
>JAODLD010000056.1:5279746-5293344 GCA_026781065.1 Mormyrops boulengeri | reverse complement strand
CCTCCGGGTCGGGCAGGGGTACCCAAAGGCCTACCCCCCCCGCCCCCCGCCCTTGGGGCCATGCAGCGGCACACCGCGGCGGACCCCCCCCCCCCCCCCACTCCGGAGGGGTCGGCAGACGGACAAGCCAAGAGATCAGTGTTTCATCACCCACATCCTGTTTCGGACCGGTTCAGAACCAGGACAGAATATCTTATTGAATGTTAAACTGATCATTACAACATCAGAGGAATTAAAGCGAACAGGAATTAAGCAGAAGATCCCCTTTCAGTTGTATACGCAGGGCAGTGTGACTGTACACGCTTTAAACCTCCTTTATTAAGTTTACATTAATTAATGTGTTTACAGGTGCGAGCCAAAAGTTTGACATCTATTCCTTTTATGAGTGTGTACTTTTTAGCTAATAAGCTATTCTTTTATTTCTTCCGGTGCTATTAAAATGAATTTATAAAGCACAGAAACAGTCCATTTTCAAGCCACAGCACCGGTCCTGCTGCTAATTTCCATTTATACTGTTATAGCGGAAATGATGAGAAGCACATTGGGTGAGGAGGGGGGCAGAGATGGCTGTTCGTGATTAATCCTCTCCGTGAATGTTTATGGAAAGCCCTCGACTGCCGGGATCGTATTCCTGCGGCTGCCTTCGAGGCACGGGGTGCCGGTTCCGTTCTGAGTCACCGGAGCAATCACCGTGCTGAGGGAGGGGGCATCCAGCCTGTGTGTGTGGATTTCCGCTTTTCCCAGAAAACTTCTTTGTGGAACAGGAGGGAGCCCAATATTTAAATAATAAAGATCCGGAGGGACAGTTTTGCTTATGTCCCTGGAACTGAAGTGACATTTCATCAAACCACTGAGCTGTGAAATGACGTGCCTTTAAACTGAGCTCTTTTATCAGCGTCAGAAGATAACCGACACCTTGCCAAGAAGCAAAAAGACATGAATGAAAAACGTGCCTGAAACCGTTATCAGCCAGCAGAGTGGATTTAGTGCCACAGAATAATTTTTATGTTTTTCCTACATCCTGACTGCCTGTTGCTACAGGTGGAATGAAAACAGATGGTGTTTCCTGGCCTAAGGTTTCATCAGTCTCACATGAGTACAACCTCGTTCCTTTTAAATTCACGGAATCGGGATAACAGACAGCTGCCATCTTGGCGCCACAGGCCCAGCACTCATATCTGCAGAGCTGCTCCACGTCATACCCACAAAATAAATACTGTTATAACGGCACAAAACAAATGAGTCAATATGTAAATAAGAGCCACGAATAAATTCAAAATTCCCTTCAATGGCACTGCGTCACATCAAATTTCTGAGCGCTGATCTGCTGACAGCGCACGTATCTGTCATCACTCCTCCAGATTACCTGCTCCTAATCACCCGTATAGTGCTGCCTTGTCCATGTCCCCTGCTTTAAATGAAATGCACATGCTTCAGAGTCCAGGTGCATGTTGGTCATGTTGGATATCGGTACGGTAAGATATTCACAGAAACTAAATTCTGCACTCATACTGGTCATGACTACATGACTAGTTGGCCCATAAAACTATCCTCAGTGCCGAGATTTGCTATAAGGAGCAGGGAAATCCATTCGATTCCAAATATAGGGCCTATAACGGCTATGGAATTGCTAGTAACCAAACAGCTAATGCAACGTGTAATTGAAAATTACAAAATATCACATTGTAGCGTCATGATACTAGTGATATCTTTAAAAAAATTCATATAATTACTGGCTTTTATAAAATATAATGGGTATTGCTTCAGTGTAAGAGTATTTACTCCAAACCCAAAGCAAGGCGAGACTGTTCCAGAGGCCCACGGCCCTAACCAAGGCAGTCTAAAAATACCTTGTGGTTAATTACTCACTCTGGGTTCTGAGAGACAACCCCGGTATTTATAGACTTTGCATGTGTTCCTGGTCGAAGCCGCAGAGGTTTCCGTCAGATTTTGTCCAGGATCAGTGAGTTAAGTTTCCCCTCGAGGTCACTCCGCTTTTCTTCAGCTGAGTAACGGATGGCTAACAAAATAAAGAGGTGTGGGAGCGGGCCAGAGCAGGTCTTGTCAGCACCTGAAAGTAGCCTGCCTACTCACGCCAACCATGAAACGTGGGTGCCGATTGGCCATTTATTACCTTCCAACAGGTGGTCTGTGATTGATGTAGGAACTTGTAGCTTTGTCTCCCCAGCTACAGTCTGGACCATTTGTTGTCAATAAAGATTCCCCCATAATGCCATAAAACCCTCAATAAGCTCACCCCCCTCCACCCTGTCCTCAGGTTGACCTTTTAGAGGTGTCACTTTTGAGGCCAGGAAGAATGCTTAGCTCTGTTCAGATTCTCGGTGCAGTTGTGCTATTAGGCCAAAAAACATCAAGTGCGACTTATATCTGAACCAAGTAACATATGAGCACACTTCAAATGTCTTTCCTTACTAAAGTCACAGGAAATCAACGTTAAATAAGGGATTCATCTACAAAAGGCTGCAGAAGTTTGTTTTGAAGGTAAATCTGAAAACCTACAATCCACCAGACATAAAACTGTCTTGGCGTTACTCCAGTACAATCACCTACTGAGATACTTTGTCCAGAAGAAGATAACAACTAAATCAGGCGTAGAAGAAACCATGAAGGCAAAAACAGCCAAAAGCTCTGAAGAAGGACAGACAAGACATACAATTTGTTCATTAATTAATATATTTTTTTCTGCATTATAGTTAACAGTTTGTGTCACCATTTATTTTTTCAGTAAGTATTGGTTTTTGTTATATTCAGACATGAGTAAAATTTCAAGACTGTCTTTTGCAATAAATATCATAAAATAATAAAGCTTCACATAATAAATATTCTTTACAACCAAAGGGGTTTTAACTGACTTTTTCTTTAAAAATAGCCATTATTCATCTTTAGCTTTTATATATAACATTTACAAAAGGAAAGAAAATCCACAGTTGTGGTGTCTGAACAGAACAAATGTGAAATATGAGTGAAAACAAACAAAAAAAATGTCCTGTACAAAATATCACTAAGCAACCGGCAGGCGCAACTTTAAATGCGTCGCTAACCGATAACTCCGGGAATAGTCCCGGTTGCCACAGTGATCTGGTAACAGCTACATATCGTCTAGAGATAGTCCTTCACAGATTTGGTAAGGGGCCTTCAGGCAAGACTCAAAAGCGAAGGTAGAACTGAACTAGGGGGTACCTTAACGTGTCAAAAGCGCCGACGACTATCTGGAGATGACACGCAGGACCGGTAAGGCAAACACTGGTTTGGAGCAAGGTCCCGTCTCGAAAAGCAAGGAAAGATCCAGAAAAATAAAGAGTGGTTTCTTTGCCAAAATGTAGGATTTAAATCGACAGGCACTAATATTTTGACACACTATAATAATAATTATAGTAATAATACAGTTATTATATAATTCCTTCTCCAGATCAGGAGGGCTTTGAGGGGCCCTTTGGTGACCAGTTCTCCAGCTTACAGTACACCGTGTTGGAGTGCTTGCAACGGCAGCCGGGCCTCCTGGCCCAGTCGTAGCAGACCTGGCAGGCTCTGACGCAGCCCTTGGCGGGGGGGTAACACAGCAAGCAGGGCAGAAGTCCGGAGAGGAGCCCCATGGAGAGGAAACGCGAGCAGCAGTGGGGGCGCGACAGGGAGCAGGGGCTGTCCGCGCACGAGTCGCCCTGGTCGTCGTCGGAGCAGTGGTAGAAGAGGGCCCTCACCAGGCACATGCATGTGGCGTTCTCCACGGCGCTATCCGCCGAGCAAAGGCACAAGCCGCGACAGGCCAGGCACGAGGGCAGGGTGCGGGGCGCTGTACACTCGCTGCATTTACATCGGCCACAGCGTTCGCAGATGAAGCGGTGCGCGTCGTCGGCCTCGTCGGCCGCTCTGACCGCCGGCTTTAGTGACTCCCCGGCGGGCCCCGGTTGGGTGCGCATTGGCGGCCGACCCCGCTCGGGGCGGCTGGGCGGCGAGCGTCCCAGGAGACCCCGCTCAGAGCAGCCACTGCCTGAGCTCCCAGAACTGGTGGACCGGCTAAGTGGCGGCACCCGGCCCACATACCGCGGGGGCACCGGGACCCCACGCTCGCAGTTGTTGTTGACGCCGATGACCTCGTGCGTGCGTTCCGGCTTCCCTGTCCGACACGGGGGCCGTTTGGCCACCGCGGGCCCTTCTGTGTACTCGTTTGATGACCGAATGGCCTTGATCTGGTCCAGGGAGAGGACGGCGGGGCGTTGGAGTTCCCAATCGCGGTCTAGCCGGGTCCTGCCCCCCCGCGGGGGCTGCTGGATTACGACCAGTACACCGCCAGGGCCGTGTTGACTTTGGACCTCCATCTGGGCCGATCACCACTTCCGACACTCACTGTGGACTTGGCATGCATCGGAAATCCTGCAGAGGCAGAAAGGAAGAGATAAGCAGGATGAAAATAAGGGACTATGTCCATGAAACTGAATTTAAAAAAGATCTTAGATATTAGTTATTCAGAACATTTCAGACCTATAAAGAATTTATCATGCTTTTTTCTATGTTCTATTCTTGTGTTTTAAGACAGACGAAGGGGGAAATTTAAATCCAGCCAATTCTACCTTTAAACACAAAGCAAAATGCTTGTAACACTCTTCAACCAACTGTGATTTTTCGACCCACTTTCTGCAGTGACATATCCGAAACTCTTCCATCTGCATTTACATTTGTATAGTTAGTTAACGTTAAAATGCCTGACAGCAGCGAATGGGGGGACACGGTCCACGCAAAACCGCACGGTCTGCCCCTTAAAAGCCTTTGACAGATGTGAGCTCAAACTTAAAAGCATCGAATAACGAAGTGAATGCTTTGGGTAGAGCGTGGTGGCATGAACGTGTGATATGCAGGCAGAGAATAGAGGACACTGCAACTTTAAGCGCTGGAGAAAAACAAGCCCGTCTCGGAAAGTGTAGAACCACGTTTTCGACCTTAACTTCACCATTATTATTAATAATAATAATAATAATAATAATAATAATAATAATAGCTACTTGGAATAATTACTACTTGGAAATACTACAGTAATAAAACACCCGTCCGATAGTAATCAAGCTGGTTTTCATTTAATTTGATTAATTTGATTAATTTATTTGTCCGATTGCGCCCAGGACTGTCCCAGGGAGTAATACAGTCTATAACTGGTCTTGACATGATGGGCAAAAATCCTCCAGAAATCCCACTAACCCGCCCCGTCCGCTCCGTCAGCTGGCAGTAAACCGCGATCGCACGGGGGAGGAAGGCCGGGCGCCCGGGCGGCAAGGCGGCGCCCTCTGCCACCGAGAGCGGGGAGGTGATGGATAAACACGCCGCTGGAGGACGGCGAAGGCGAAACTTATGAATGAAAACAAGCGCCGCGGGGGGAGGGGTGTTTGTTAACCGCGGGGGGCGACTCGCCTCTTAAAGGACGACTTCACTTATTTCGGCCGTCCGTCCGTCCACACGCCCACCCGTCCGTCCGTCCGTCCATACCGCTTGTCCTATTCATCTGTATAGTTATTTCGTGCGATGTTATACAATAACATCTAAACAAACGTAGCTGCGGTCCCTCCGCGATCTTGTCCCTGTGGTCTTCAGGTCCAAATGCACATCCTAATGCGCCTTTTATCACAATTCAAGCGATTTATTATGCGCAAAAAATGCATAAACTGTACAGGATGAACATCTTCCCATAAAGTTCCTTCATACAAGTTACCTAATTTCTTTGTTAAAGTAAGAACCACTTTTAATGGTGATATTTCAGCATCATCTGTAATTATAATTATGCAGTCAAACTTTTCACTTCACATCATACGGGCTGTCAGATTTATCTGATAGGTTAATATCGAGAATGAAAGCTCACCTATCTATATATGCAGCCATCCATCCCGAATCCATCAAGCAATACACAAACAGACATCAATCCAAAAAGGCATTAAAGTCGGCACATTTCATACCAAAAGATTATTGTAAACTCCAGACCGAAACCTCGGCTCCTCCGGATATTTGTCCGTCTAGACTCATGCATAACATGACAGATGTTGTAAATCCGCACATGGAAACATGCGACTGCGCCTTCAGGGGTCCGGGAGCGCGAGTCTGCGGGCGAGTCGCTTCATCCAGCGCTTAGTTATTAAATTCGCATTAAAGAGCAAAAATCACCATGAAGATCAAAGGCGGAGACAAAAATCACCATGAAGATCAAAGGCGGAGACAAAAATCAAGCGCCGGATCCAAGGAATCGCTGCTTCTGTCCCAAACCGGTGATTAAATAAGTTTTGCTGCGCGGATTTTCCCGTCACAAACCGTCACCTTCCGTGCACCGCAAGCGCTGCTCCCACTACGGAATGAATGGGAAGCTGGAGGTTTGTACTGGTGGCACTGGACGCCTCTCATTGGCCACTGGGAGAGGATACACTGCATCCGCTCTTCATTCATTGGCTGGCTGGGGGGGGCTGGACGCGCGCAGGTTTCCTTTAAGGGGGCGCAGCTTTACAGCAGCAGTGAAATGAAGCATTTTGCCGTTTGTTTTGGTTTTATTTTTGGGGGGGTCGGCCCACTGTCATTTCCCGGTCCAGATAAAAGTTTAATTTTAGGCCTGAAAATACAGACGCATATCATTGTTAGAGCGCAGTCATGATGCGCTTATTTTTTAGTAATTACTTTATTTTATTTCAGTTAGATCACATCGCAGTTTTGTTTTGTAACCCAAATCAGCCTCCAAAAGTCAATATCAGGCGGACTGCCATCGTGATTCTTCGTGTATTATTGTTAAATTCGGTGTATTTATGAGGGCTTGTGTAACCACCTTACAAACCTTGGTAAGAGGAGGACGAGTAGATAAGACGCCTTAAGACGCCCTAAGACGCCCTGGTCTGTTCCTGATCTTCGTGATCGGGGTCGAGGATGCATTACATCCGGATGTGTGATAATGGGAAGTTCAATACAAAGTCAGTCCTCCCTATTCAAACTGAATATCAATAGACAATTGCCTTTAACTGCAACGACCTCGTCAGCGGCTCTGAAAGTGCCTTAAATTATTAAATATGTTGTTTGATGCCCTTAAATGCGCACTGCAGTTAATTTTGGGATAGCGACGGCAATGCAAATGAGAAACTTTAAAAAATGCACTTAAGGGAGAGAAAATAAGCACAATAAATAGATTTTATTGTGTTTTATGTTGTATTTCACATTAATTTATTCAGCAGTTATTTATTTCCTAAAACTAAGTTTAAATAACCCAGGTATAGCACAAGGCTTATGTTACATTTATAGTTCAAAGAGACTGGGTAGTAAAAGTAACAAAATAATTTCCTCGGATATTTACATTTAGGAAATACAAGCTATTCAGAGTTATAAACAAACAAATCAAAGGCGTGCTATGCCGATCACTAAATTCGCACGTCGGCTGACAGCGTTAAGATATCAGATAACAAATGTGGCCGCAGTCCATCAAGTCCAGGCTGCATTCAGGGGTGATACGGCTGGCCACAACTAGTCAACAAAATTTGTTCATTTTTTTGTACTTCCCCTGCATCACACAATACGTTTGGCATCGGAGCTCTAAGTAATTTAGGTCACAAAAATTAGTGTGTGAGTATAAATAATAAACTACAGACAAGCGTTTTAGCTGTTATCCATCAAGTCCTAGATTGAAGTCAAAAGTCAAATGAGTGGAAGTTGTTATGGATTAATGGATAGTACAACAGGTGGTATATAGACGATGCTCCCCCCAAACTAAACCCCAATTTACCCAATTATTTCGCATGATAAGATGACATTTTTATCGTGTATGTCTTCATGCTTAATCTGTCCAGACATCCAACGAATGTTTTGATGAGAGCCAGAAGGATTTGGCAGCAGTAAAGTGTGTTTCTTACGGTTAAAGACAAGCATCCATACGGATTAGGAGACAATAGCCGAGCACACTTTCCTAGACGCGTTGCAGTGAAAACGAAACACATATAATTAGTCACGACATAAAATGCTACAAATAAACGGAGACTAGCTGTCTTAATTTACACCATGCTATATCATTTACTGCTTTAAACATATTCATCGTGCAGATAGAAAACAGGGAAAATTGTCAAAAGTATAAAAGTGAGAGCCCTTCCGTGATTATTGTCAGTCGTGCTGCGATCGTCTCCAGATTTATGATGCTTTATGATGATTTATGACGATTTATGATGGCCCTTGAGAGATGGGATCATTATAGGTATTAGACGTTTTCATTATTCGATTTCAATATCAGAAAAAGGTAAGAGAGCAAGTTCGTACTATATGAGCATATATTCAGGGATATATAGCCGTGTTACTGTCTGGCAGAGACCCTATAAGTAGCAATGAGCCGCTTTCAAGCGCTCCGGATATCTGGCAAAAGACTGACCCCCCAAACTGGTCATTTACTCTCTCATCAGTGATTTTACTCTTACCCCCTCATGCCTTGACATGCCGATAATATCTAGCAATTTTATTTCCTAACGCGACGACAGTACTGATGTAAATGATTAAATATTCTGAAATAAAAGACTCACGATCGATTAGTGAATACCCATTAACCTTACAATTAAGATTAAGATTGCAAATTATTATTGTTTTGAAGCAAATTTTAATGTAAACCGATATACGTCACATGTCGATTTCCTTAAAAATGGTTTCAAATCGTCTGACCTAAAGAAAAGTATTAGATGGTTCTGAATAATATTTGAACGACAAGTTTCACTTAAAACTCTGAATATCTCAATTCTATAGTAATTGGTCATTTCGACAACATAGTCCTAGAAGGCGGTGTATTCTGAACAATTATTCAGAAAACCGTTTGCATGTAACGTTACACGTTAGGAGAGTAAAGGCAGAGTAAAGTCCTCCGTACCAAGTTTAGCTAACGAAAAGTGACTTATCTCTCATTTGGTAAACCGGGGGTGTATTAGAGTATTAGACCATAGTGCAAGTGAACGTTTCATAGGTGCAGAATTTAATGCGTTAATCAGCTGTAGATCACGACATAAGCTGTAAAAGACGGAGAAGCGAGAGTAACATTAATGACTCATTTAAAACTGGTTGTAAGTCACATTGCGAAGGAGGCAAAACTGCGGGCCGCCGCTCCCACCCATCTTGTCACACCAGCCAATAGAAAGGTAGGAAAGTGATGGCCCCGCCTCCAAATGGCCCCGCCTTTCCATACCTGTTAATACCCCCATTGTTCTGAGAAGTTCCAGAAATTCTAGCATAAGAATTGAATCAGTCTGATAAATCAAGGGGCGCGGGATCCCCTGCTAGATCCACGATGTTTTGATATTGTAATTTGGTACAAATTTGATTTGAATCACTTCCGGAAATATGTGCTTTGCAGATGGAATTTACTCTAAGAAACTAAGCAAAGATCTCAGGGGGCACCAGCCAAGATAATATAACACTGTCGGACATCTCTGACCTATCCATCATTTATGCCTTGAACATATTCCATCACCCAGAGGATGCACGATATCCCCTCTGTTCACCCAAAGACATTATTTTATGTACTAGAACAGCTTGTCTAATATATGTTATCTAACAGGTTTGTGCATTAATTTCCAAAAAGTGAAATGGACTCTAAGACCACAGCTACGATTTTATAGAGATATTTTCGGGACGTTGGAGTAAAATGAAAAAAAATCACAGGCTTCCGTTTTCCTACCTAATTAATACACGCAATCATGCACATATATGATGCACATATATGTACTTTTACATGGAAGTAAGAGGCTGAGACAAGTGAGCTCGGCTTAGAAAACCCAGACAGAGCCCACATTCGCTCTGGCGTGTTTCCTTTGACTCGCACATCCCATTACCTGCAGCTGGTCTGGTCACATGGTCACCCAGGTATGGTAATAACCCACTATTGTCTCTGGCCAACCTCTGCCTCCCTCCGGCTTGCAATACCTTTGGCAAGAGTCCATCCTCAGGCTTCCTGTAGCTGATGATGAGATTGGGTGGTTAGAAGAGGTGAAGTGGGGGGGGGGGGGGTGCCGTGTAATGATATTCAGGAGTGGTTTACGCCTCAGTGAAGCAGCAGCGTTAATCAAACGGCTGTTCTCGGGGCCTCAGCGAGTGTGACATCTTCTCTGATCAGTGCGCAGAATGAAACATGTCGCAGCTGAACAAAGCCGGCTGTCACGGCCAGCAGGTGCCGGCCAGATGTCAGGAAACAACTTTCCCCTTGTGCTGGCGGTCAAGGAGGCGGTGGCAACGGCGGGCGTGGTGGTGCGCTCTGCAAACAGCGACGGCGGCCGATTCTCCTCGGGAAGCTGCCCGACAGTAAGCGGAGGTATGAAACAATGAAGGCATGCAGAAAAAGGGACACTTCCGTTCACAATTACAGGGAGGTGAGGGTGCACGCCCTTCTGGGTGTGTATACACGGGGGGGGGGGGGGTCAGTGCTCACTGATTGACTGCTTAAGCAACAGATGTATTTGTTAGGTTTCAACAGACACTCACATTCCAGGTTTGGCTACCATAAATGGACAGGACAGGTTTCCTCTCACAATCTTTTCCTAGGCGCTTGCACCCCATGTTTTAGATTCAGTTCATGCTCAAAAAGTTACTTGGACAGATCAAATATCCGACATTTTCTGTGATAGAAATTCTCAACCAAATAAAAATAACTATCATTCCAAATTTGTTCTTCTTGGGTGTGGAGAGCTGGAAGACTCATATATGGGAAGCCAGGAAAAAGGGAACAGGGAGGACTTTTTTATTATAAATATTCCAGTGTAGGGAAGTTATTTTAAGAAGCTTGTGGTCCGAAGACCTGGATAGCTGTAGTATGGGCCTTCAGCCTTCCCAGCAGTGATTCCCAATCCGATCCTGGGGGACCCACAGCCGGTCCATGTTTTTGCTCCCTCTGAGCTCTGTGCCAGACAACCCACATTTTTGGTCCGTCCCAACTCCCTTGATTCGCACATCCCAGTTCCCAGCTACTGGGAGCTGGGAAGGAGCAAAAACCTGGACTGTCAGTCGGTCCCCGAGATCCGGACTGGGAATCGCTGCTCTACAAACTGTCAATGCAAAAAATATGTGGCGAATAAATAAGTGTAACTGGTGAAGAGATGTTGGTAAGACTTCACTTACGGCCGTGTATTTAGTGATTTATAAACACATTCATAATGCATTATAATGATACAATGCAGTACAAAGCATCCTTAATGCTTATACCGACCATTGTAATGCATTATAAAGGTATTTATAGGGCATTATAGCTGACAGCTTCATGAAGCATTCAATGTCTTATACCTTTTCATAAATATTTACACCCACGTTTATAATGCTTTATGAATACATTATTATTTGTTATGAATGTGTTTACAAATGACTAAAAACATGGCCTTAAGTAAAGTGTTACCCAGATGTCTCTTGATGATGTGGGAGGGGGGGGATTTCTTATTGGGGGGGCTTAATATCAGCTACAAATATTTTGGTATTAATGATCAATGAATGTGCTAATAAAACACTACCTTACACAATATATACAAGGTACATTTGACATAGGATCGTTAAAGTATGAACACATTTTCACTGAAGTGTATATCAATATTTACTGCATTGTGTCTCACATGAAGGTCTTCAATAACTGCATGTTGCACCTTGTCAATTATCTGTAAACAGTAGCAGAAGCATAAACAAATGATTGTGGGGAAGAATAATTAGGATTATCATTGAAAAATGACAGAAGCTCTAAGGGGTGACAGAAAATGCCAGAGTGAACTTGGCTGGGTGATGAAAGTTGGTGAAACCACGGCCGGGTTTCCTTCCCAAATCTGCACGAGCCATGATTGTGCCTGGCGACATCAGTGCCTGATAGCTGGGAAAATGGCCGACCCCTTCTTCTTGCTAGCCTCAGCTGCCCGCTATGCCCGCAGCGGCAAGCGTACCGTAATGACTGAACAAAAGGCAGCTACAGTCGCTCCAATTCACAGTCTATTTATTTAGCCAACACTTTTATCCAAACGACGTAGACTCAGCCAGTCGGCAGAGGATTTGAGGGTTAGGGGCCTTGATGAAGAGCCCAACTTTGACATCGCCTGCCGACCATGTGAATTCCTCCACATTACATCCTAACCTGTTGAGCCACACACAAGCACCACTACCTGGTGATGTACCATTTAAAATTGTCTTATGTCTCTCACACAGCTACATTTCTCTTACATTTACGAAATAGTATAATTAACCTTGTGCTGCAGTATTGATGGGTAAGAGAAACCTCCATAATAATGTTAACAGTCAAAATTTATTAAAGCAATGATTTTGGTGTCTACATTAATATAGTCAATTAAATCTATTACAATGATACTGGATTAAATGAAAATTAAATTGTGTACTGTGACCATTGAGAGGTACTGAATATGTTGCACCCCCTTTTCCAAAACGTATCTTCAGTCCTGGCAACCATCTTGTTCTGCGTGAGTGAGTCGATGCAGGGGTCTCTTCTCACTGACAGTCCTAATCAGGGATGCACTCGTCCCTCGACTTGGGGCATGGCCTTTTTGAGGCCTGCGGTCATAACCCTGTCCGTCCGTATTAGAGAAACACGCCCCCCCCCGCCTTTCACTCCCTAAGCCCCTCGGATCGGCGTCTCATGCCAGCCGTATCGCAGGCCATCAAAGGCTCCTTAAGCAAATGAAAAATATTGAGCTCCCCATCTGAAAGTTCTCTATCCAGGAGGAAACTTTCAGGGGGAAATTAAAAAATGCATAAATCAAGTAGCCTGGGCTGGGCTCCAGTCAGAAAGTCTTATGAAGGAACTGCCAGGGAAAACAAGCTTCAAGCACAGTCCCATGTAGGAGCCACTTCATAGGATGGAGATGAGCTACATCAGCGAAGCAGGTGGAGAATGATGTCTCCCCATTGAGCCCCTGGAGGTCAGTCGAACAGTGAAGAAGCCACCAGGCTGATTGAAGGATTCACAACTTTTATTGTCATTTGCACAAGTACAAGTACAATGAAATTCTTGCTTCTGTACCTCCTTTCAGATTTTACAACACATAACATAAATAATAAAAGTAGCAAATAACAAATAACAGAATAGTGAGGATAAATGACATACAACATATAAAGTAAACAGAACATACAATATACAACACATACAGTAAACAGAACATACAATATACAACATATACATTAAACAGAACATACAATATACATGCCATATACCATACAAAATACATACAATGTACAATAACATACAATCAACAAGATACAATAACATAAAAGATGTCTTTAGGTGCTTTGAATGCAAGATCCTCATCAGAACCTCAGCAGTTGGCCTTCTGGTTCATTAATATAGCCCAAAAATGTCACTGGGAGTCCATTTGTCCAAAGCAACAATGCATTGCTGTAGTCCTGATTTCATGTCAGTGTGGCATAACAATGATCTTACTGATTTACTCAAAGCCTGGTCCTCCTGGCTGCCCAGTTATCTATCTGGACCTGACCATGGACTGGCACACGTCCCCTGGTAGAGATCTATTCCACACAAACCAATGTCTTTCTCAGGCTGTCGCACGCAGCTGCGACAGTGACCAGGACGTCTTTTATAGAAGTAGGGACATGCACGGACA
>JAODLD010000056.1:5261634-5276928 GCA_026781065.1 Mormyrops boulengeri | reverse complement strand
AGTGGCCGGGGAGAGGGAAGTCTGGGTTTCCCTGCTTAGACTGCTGCCCCCGCGACCCGACCCGGAAAAGCGGTAGAAGATGAATGGATGGATGGATGGATGGATGGATGGACATACTACTTGATAATCATATCTATACTCTAAACCAGTGCTTCTCAACCTTTTTGACGAAGCACACAGTGCACCCTGCAATTTACGCCAATCGATGCCTATCGCACAGATGCTTGCATTGGTGGAGTGTTCTGATCTAAGCAGTTGCAGACTCAAGACCCATTTATAAAGTAAAAACTGGGCTTTAAGGAAAGTGTTACCGAAAATGTTTACTGTAGCCTCAGTCTGTAGCCACATCATCTAGGACTCTGATAGTCACAAAACGACAAAATCGCTTAACGACACATTCTCCCGAACGTCTTTTAACAAATGCTGTCACATTTTAATACAGTAAGCTTCCCATCACTGAATTCCACACAAAGAACTACAATAATTATGATAATTACAAGTCTCCCAATAGACATGTGACACAGAAAGGCACGGCATCATACTGCATCGGTGTTTAGCAAAATTCGATATTTAAGACTGTTGATGAATTATAACGCTACAATAAGTTAGAAGACACTGAAGGAGAGGACCCAGCATACTGCACCCTCTCTCTATATTATGTGTTTCATGCCAATGAATTTGAGTTTAGCGGAAGATGTGCAGAGATACAGAGCCCTGGGCGGCGAAAGCTCGGCAATCCACACTGGCCAGGCGTCAAGATGAAACACAAACTTCCTGTTTGGTGCCTTCAGCACCGTCCCCTGCCAGATGTGGGGCTTTAGCTCCATCTGTACGACCCCACACGTGCATTGGTGCGGGGGGGGTTGCATTTTGTTCAGAAAGCAAAGAAATGGGATTTTGGTTTCTTAGTTTCTTAAAAAGATCAGATATGACACAAATAGCATTACAGATTAAATTAATAAGCACTCCCTAAGGAGAAAATGTTTTTCTAGCAGAGAGAAAATAATGGTTCAGTTTTGCGGTTTTGCATGTTATTTAATTGCACTGTTCATTGACCCATGAATTTCAGAATATCACATCTGTTTCATCTCCTTTGTAAAATTCAGCAATCTCTGCCTTTCTCCTCTGGTTTGTTTCCATCTCTATGTTGTTTTGACAAAGTTGTCCTATCAAAGCAAACCAATCATGTTTTGCTTTTTTCAGGCAGAAAATGGGGCACGGATACCTGTCAGAAAGCCGCTTTGTAACGTGCATAGCTGTGGAACAGACAGACAAATGCTCACAGAAAATTAACAGTTTGGGAGTGCTGCATCTAAATGGAGCAGAAAACCTGCATGCAGATACAGTTTGTCATGTTTTATCACTGATAGCTTTCAGATATATAAACAGTTTTTCATCCCCTTAGTTTTTGTGAACTCTGGTGATGGCGTAACACGTCATAGCTGCTCTTGACAGTTCTGATTAATCATTTCAGAATGTTAAAAAGAAAAGTAGACCCCGTGTTGTGGCGAGGGGAAGCCGTGATGTGGATTGGGGGTAATGAGCAGTTGGGCACGTCTTTGACGCGCCCCCCCATCTACACTGGGTGCAGGTGATTTACTGGCTGATTAGTTTTCCAGCACCGAGCATATGCTGACATACAGATTACCCACATCCTTCTGATTTTTGGGATAGATGTCTGAATGATTTAGCGAAGAGTTTCAGGTTAAAGTTAGCTGTACTGCTTGTTGATAGCACTTCTACGGGCAGGTTTCTGCTACCTGAGCTGGCCAATCATGCTGATTATGAGAGGCATAACTGAGAGAAGCAGCAGGCTCATATGCGTGATATGCTGAAATTTATCAGCCATTAAACAGAATGCCATCCCATCCAGGGTGTCCCTTATCTTGGGATAAACTCACTGCTACTCTGTGATAGATGGACAGACAGTACCATCGGTGCGGCCAAATAGTACAGAATCTGCATGATCTCCCTGTGCTTGCAGGAGTATGTACTGGGCACTGAGGTCTTCCCATCATAGTTTTCACTTAAACCATGGGATGCTGTAAGTTTCCTTCAGCATTTAAGCGCGAAGATGAATGGTGCCTGGACTAACACAATAACTAGTGCATAACTAGTGCATAACAGTGCTTTTGTAGATATCAAGTAGTAACACGATAAGAGCATTGTGGCTAGCTTATCATGGCAACAAATCTGTGGCAACAATGTTGGGCCGGAAATTTGCATTCCATGACAATCACTTTTCCTGATTTAGCAGAGCATTCATCAAAAAATTCCCACAACGCAATTATGTCTGTAATTCCATGACTCCATGACACATTGAAGTTATGAGGCTTCTCACCTGGGCTATGCCCTCCGGATAAGTGTTAATATACAGGTGAGGTGGAAGTGTGAAAACGAGAGGTGCCGATTTTGTCAGCTGCGGAAAAGGATCTCCCCGTAAGCCGCTGAAAAGAGATGCCGGCTCACAGACGTGAAATGGCCGAGCTCCAAACTATTTAAATGATGCGGTCATATTCAGAGGGGTCACAATTAAGAAGGGCTGCTGTGGTTTTACTATACTCCGTCAAAGACCTTCAAGACCTTCCATTTGACTGGGTCTGTTTCAGGCCGATACCAACGTCACCAAAAAGCCATATTTTTACAGGAAGCAAACAAAATAATTTGTTTATTATGAGAGCAGGGTTGTAGGCTTACGCGGCTGAGTACATTGGAGGCTGGCGGTTAGAGGGTGTGATACTCTAAACGCATAATGCCTGCTCCCCAGAAACATTGGCAAGGGGGAAAATACCTTCCTGTATTAATTACTGGTCAATGAAGTGAAACATTACACTACTGACTCACCACAGCCATACTGGTCTGTTTCAATATTGCATTAGATTTGTGTGGTTGAAGGTAACGGAGTCATATTAAATGCAGTTGACAGCAATGCTAGACATAAAGCTCTCTTCTCTGTTTAAATACGTGGTGGATCATCTGAAGGGCCACACACCTTTTTAACAAACAAGAACTAATTGCATGTTCATACTGACAAAATTCAGTTGTTTGTTTGTATCCTTGGTTGTTTGTTTGTGAACAAGTGCTGCATCTCTTGGAGTTTGCAAACCGTAAAATGCGATTAATTTGCCAAAAGGGAAGTTTTGTATTTGTCCGTCCAAACACACTGAAGTATTTAAACCCTTATTTTGAAATACGAAGAGTGAAAATGTGAACATTTGCATAGCATGCTACACATTAGCTTAAGTTCTGCAATAAAAGTGAAAATATGCCCATCATAATTACATCCAACATATTTGGGGAACTGACTAATCTCTGATTAATCTGATAACTTCTGGAAAAATATGCCCAGTATATCTGCTATATGCTTCCACTGCAAAATTCCAATTTCTTTCTATTTTGAATAACAACAATCTAACGACCAAAGTCAGGATTTTCATCCACACCCCCCACCCCCCGAAGCGACTGAGCCTGGGCTGCGTTTGGTGGTGCAAAGTCCCTAACGCAATATGGAAACATGATTCTGCGGGTTTGAAAGCCTTGTTATCGAGGCATGTCTTTCACAGTCTCAGGCTCGTAAATCCTTGCTTCATTCCTGTCAGAGCTTGATCATAAAAAAGGAAACTGAGAAGCATTATCTTCCCCGGCAGCGAATCCTCTTCATGACAACACGATGCAATTACGCTATCAAATGTTACATTTCGGATCGGCGTGGGGACAGACCAGGGCAACCAGATGTTGTGATGAGTTGGCTCCCGTTGGTGGAGCTGATTTTAACAAGCTTTTGGCCCCGAGCGGACAATAATCGTGCCTGCTGAGCCAGCTGAAGATCTCAGGAATGCAGTTTAAAACTTCCGCTTGCGGTAGGGTGCCACGAAGATGTGACGGCTCACCTCTGACCTGACCACCCCCTGCATTTGGAACGGCCCTGTTTTACATTCGTCACCAAGGCAGTGGGTGAAAATCAAACCAAAATGTGTAGCTTCTATCTCTGACCTCCTGACGGTCCCTTTCACTTGATACCGAGACCCTTTGGTATACCCGATGCTCCCACAATGCTCCAATTACAAAGGAGCCCCCCAACAACATAAGAGGGGGTTTGTTGCTCCCTACACCATCATCTCCGATTCAACGGCCTATGTAGGGAGCCCAAGGAAGGCTCAGGGGTTAAAGCCAGATCTGTGCTTGAGCCCTAGATCCAGCTGAGTGGAGAAATATGAGCATCACTCGCCTTGCCTGCGGATGTCCTCGGTTCCAATTCCAGTAAGTGATGCCTGAAATTTATGATGGCGACTCATGGCATTTGGTTCCCATAAGTGTGGCTCTGATATACGGCCGACAGCCCTCAGTGTCAGCCCTGTCCTCTAGTGCTCCCTCTCTGCATATACAGGGCAAGGTGGCACATGGCCAAAGAAAATGTCACTGTGATGCAGCTGCTCAGATGGACGTCTCCAAATCTTTATGACCAAGAGGGGATGATTTGGAAAATTAGACAGTGGCATAAAGGGGTAAATCATTCAATATGTGAGCGATATATCCGTCTATGCAAAATACAAGTTTAATCTTCACCAAATTAGTTTTATATTCAGTCTTTTCTACTCAGATAAGTGTTTTAGTTTTAAAATGTGTTTTGCAATTAATGAAAATGAGAAAAAAATCGATCAATTATTCAAATACTGCACTATTGAATTAGAAAAAAATGTGTAGCATGTGTAAAAATTTCTTACTTGAAAAATTCATTTTTATTTATTCAAAATATAGTAAATTCCAACATAAGAAAATTTTAAATACATTACATAAATAGTATTGAATGGAGAATAAATGTTTGTGAACCCAGTATAACGAAAGTCATTCGAAACATCATTTCTAACGGTGCAAAGAAACTATTTCCTAATAATTCTGCACAGGAATCACTATGAAGTGAACGGAATCATTTCCTTTTATTTTTTTATTTTTGTTAAACAGTATTTAAAAGTATTTTTTAAAGTATTACCTTATCAGTAAATACAGACTGCAGTTTTTTTCTGGTAAACCGGAAATACTTAAACCCAAGAAAATAATATAAGTGGTGGTCTATGCGTGATAGACGTAAATCCTTTGAAAAGTAGCTGGGATCATTTTCAAATGGTGCGAGACACTCATGTTGAGCCAAAGCAAACGCGCCGTGCCGCCGCACCGCCACGCCACAGCACCGCAGCTCTGCCGCTCTGCCACAGGTTTCCACACGGTACATTTCTACAGCAGCGAGTTTGAGTTCCACCCAATTGCATAGGTAAACTGCCACAGTTTTTAGTGTATAGTGTAAGTCTGTTAGGACCTTTTAAATTGTGTCTAGGGGCAGAATGTACATGTATATATGTATATAGTATTTATTAGTTTTTAAGTATTATTTTTAATTATTTCTATTTATGTTTGTTTATTTTGAAGGATTTATTTGCAGAAATGCTAGAAATATCTTAAGATAGTCTTACATTTTTATTGTCACTTTAAATTATTTTGTTATGAAGTTGGTGTGTAAAATCCTTTGACACAGTATAAAGCAAGGGTGTGCTTAACTCTACTGTACTTCCCAGTTAATGCCTTATGATATCTGCGATAATGCTGCGTTCACTGTCTGTATCCTCTCAACCCGCAAGCATCAACTGAATGAAAGAAAACAAATGTATCTTTAGCCAAAACGTCTGCCAGAA
The DNA here is from genome assembly GCA_026781065.1 of Mormyrops boulengeri. Taxonomy (NCBI): domain Eukaryota; kingdom Metazoa; phylum Chordata; class Actinopteri; order Osteoglossiformes; family Mormyridae; genus Mormyrops; species Mormyrops boulengeri. The sequence goes on along the minus strand of JAODLD010000056.1, from coordinate 5,271,241 downwards.
CATCTAATTTTACTACGGACGCTGCGGCATAATCTGATTCCGACATTCATTTTTATAAATTTTTTTATATGATATTTTTACACTGAGATATCTGTGCCTCTGGATTTGCATATTATGAAGACAGTGAGGCTATCAGGCTGATGGCCAATAGGAAGAACCTTCAGGAGGCAATAATAATAAAAAACAGTCTGCCATCCCATCCAGGTGAAGCAAAATCCTAAACATCCAGCTGTAAATCCGTGAACATGAAACCCAGAGATCAGTTACCTGTGGTTACTTGCATACCTCAGCCAGGTGTAAACCTGTTCTAAGCAGCTTTTACGGGGGGCGGGGGAATCCTGTGAATTTAGTCCTCTGGCACAGGAAGCACCGAGTATTTCCGTCTTCCAGCTGCAGAAAGATCCTGCCTCCATTCGAGGAACATCTGCGACCTCCGAGCCCGAGGCCACGACGCGGAGCCACCCGAAAGGCAGGGGAGATGCAGTGGGCTTGACTGGAGCACCTGGACATGCCACGGGGAATACAGAGAGGAGTCCTCCCACTGGGAGCACATGGTTCCCAAGTCATCCCCAGATCATGGCCTTCAAATGGGGGCCAGGTCTAGAGTGTGATCACTATAGCGTGTGCTACACCCCCACCCCAGTTCATAGTAGGTATTAGTAGATAGTAGATTGTTGAGGTATGTTAGGATGTTAAGGCATACTTACATACTGCTTATGAATGTTCTGTGAATGCATTATGAAAGTGCACTGAATGTTCTATGAATGCATTATGAAGGTGCAGTTAAGGTAAAGCATTACCCAATAAACTATAACAATAAAACAAAAAGACATAGTAAAACCACATCACGTCATATGATACAAGAAGATTGGTACTCTCTCCTCTTTCTCCTCCTGCTTTCTCTCCTCTTTCTCCTCCTGCTTTCTCCCTGTCTTTCTCTCAAATGTGCTTGAAGGTATTTTTAAAAATCATTTGTATTAAAAGAGTTTTGGAACAAACTATGTTGGCCAAGCCTGTGGCCTATAGGCAGGACAGTCTAAAGAGGTGGCAAATAGCTTCACAGCTTTGGTTCTGCAAGGAAGTTAGCATGCAGACCTCAGTGGGGGGAGGGGGACCCGCAAGGGGGGTAGGGGGACCCGCAAGGGGGACCGGCTTGAACATTTTGTTTCAAGACACAGGAAGCATGAAGCTCCGCATTCTTTTTTCTTTCCCCTTCAGAGCCTGGGCCCCATGTCTCAGTACGGCAAGCAGCTGGAGATCCGCGACCGCGACGGGCTTCATTCTACAGCTGTGCGCGGCTGTAAATCCAGTGCCGCATATTTGAACGTCATTCATCTGGTCGAACTAACAATCGACAATGAGCAACAAACAATAAGAGCATGTAACCCATTATGCCCGTATGTTAATATCTTAGCTGCAAGCAAAGCGCATGTTTTACATTTGAGAAATTTGAATTTCGAAATCAAACAGCCGTAAGTTTCAGAGTATCTGATAAGGAAACGATAGGTGAGACCTGAAAGGGCGCATTGCACATATAAAAAGGAAAAAGAATACAGGATTTGCGCACTTAATATTTTCCAAAGTGTCTAATCTCTGACAGCTGTTAGTCACCCTGGTGTTAACAGTTGCCTGTCAAACAGGCTGACTTTAATGCCGGGTGTACGGATATTAGACAGAAAACCAGAATCAAACTTTCAGTTGGTACAAGACATCAAACGAACCAATGACATCGCTCTCGGCTAATTACAGACCTTAATACCACCGGATCTGAGCTGCCACGGAAGACACATCTGTAGAGATTTAACTTTTTCATGGTCCTCCCCTGTTAGGCAGTGAGTTTCAAAACACAGTGAGCAAAATGATCACAAAATACGAAGGATCATAAAATCAATACCCATTATCCCTAACACCTGTCTTTGAAGTGCAACATTCGTGGCATCATCAATAAAACAATAAAGTTTCAAATAGAAATAAATTGGTTATAAGATATTTTTGAATAAAACGTTTTCCGAAATGTCACACATCATAAAGTCAGAGCCTCACAGGCAGATATTTATCATCGGGAGTGAATTCCAAAAAGTCAATCCAGGTTAAGCTTCTGGTTGGCCGCTGATTACAAAGACTAAGTCACTCAGTCCAAGATCAGACGGACCAAATCTCCGCAGTGATCTTTTTTGTGCTGTTACTACTTGGAGGAATGTATTTTTTCCCCCCAAGAGTGGCCCCACATTAATTCATGTAAGGGAGGTGGGAGTGGTGACTGGGGCGGGGGGGGGGGGGTCACGCTTGGATGTCATCACCTCTCTGCAGCTGGAGTCCTGGGGTTGGGAGGGTGTGCATCCCCGTTGCACAAAGCACACTTGAGCACAAGTCCTTCCACCATGACTCTGTGGGTCATTGTGTGGGGAAATCCACAGGTGCTGCTCTGTAAGGCAGACCTCACGCTCCAGGTCTGAAAGGGCCGACTGTGGTTCGTTAGTGTTCCTTAGTCTGTCACCAAATTAGCGCGAGAACCCGTGATTGGTGGAGCCCTTCAACCTCTGGTGGAGTGAATTGAGGCCTAAACAAATTTATTTTGGCTAAAATCGCCTCCCCCTCTGCCTTAAGCTTCTATTTAGACATTCATTCTATTTTAAGTTATATTTTTGCCGCAAAGGTTTTGGTGAACTCAGCTTCATTTTATTCGCTCCAATATCCAGCTACATTTTCCTGCTCTGTTTACGTTGTACTGTCATTAATCATATTCAAGCATTTAAATAAAACGCAGCAAAATCAAAATAATAAATATTGTGCATAAGATTTGCAGCTGGGATTTTTCCCTCCAAATGAAGTGTGCAGGACCTCGAGGGAATCCTTCAGCAAACGGAAGGCGGGGCCTTCTAGCCGCCAGCCTGAGCCGCTTCTCGGGAACTGCCTGCAGCCATACTCAGTCAGTCAGGCCCCAAAGCTCAGGAACCAGATGTCAACGCGGCTCGGAGGTGGGACCACGGAAATAAAGGTGGAAGTCATTACTGTGTTCAAGGACAGAGGCTGGGAACAGTCACTCCTTTTGAAACAGGCTCACACCTCTGCCAGGCCGCGGGTGTGTGTGTGTATGGGGGGGGGGTGGGGGTTACCTGTCTCTAGGCCTGCCCTACTTATATTTGCATTTAACCACTAACCACCACCTTACCTGAACAGTCTTCACGTGAGGTTATCCTAAATGCGCCACCGCCCTATCAGATCTGTTTGTTGATGGATCTTGATGATCCTTTTCACAAGGGTCCCTCACCAAGGACAGAATTAAGCCAACATTCTTCAGGTCCTGATCCATGACCATTTAGACTTCAGTGTTTTTAGGTCCACGTCCCTGGTACTGGTATATTCATTCTCGGTTGCGCACAGCTCTTTGAGGAAGAAGCAATGAGTACATTACTCACAGATTGTGTACAACCCCGTTTCCAAAGAAGTTTAAAACATGTTGCAGGCACCAAAATCAAACTGAGTATATATTTGTCATAAAGCAATATAATTTCTCAGTCTCAACACTTGATAGATTGTCTTTGCTCTGTTAAATATGGGCTTATATGATATGCAAATCATTGCATTCTGTTTCTATTTACATTTTAACTATTTTGAAAATGGGATTATATTTTGTTGGACAGCATTAAACAAGGTTCAGGAAATGGAAAAGTGCACAACTTCAGGGCTTCAGGTCAGACAGGTTAAAAAGAGCCTGTCAGCTGGTCTGTGCCGGGGTAGAGGAGCTTTCACAGGAAATGCCCCGTGGTCACTTCCTCTGCCAGAAACCGATGCTTCGGATGAAGATGTAGACTATATTCGGTCTAGGAGCAACTGAATCTAAGCATCACAGGCTCGGCAATGGAACGTGCTGTTGAGTCAGCAAAGGCAAACTTAAGTTCTTTACAGAAGAGCGTAGGTATTTAAAGTGGGGCACAAGTGTTGCTTTGGAATTTCAGTGAGATGAACCACCAGAAAACCAGTCACGTCAGGGTTATTGTCCAAAACAGGAACTCATCATGTGGAAATAAGGAAATTCCTATCAAGAGAAAACTCCAGAAGCTTGATCCATTGCTGAAACAAGAGATTGACAGATGGGCGTTCTGTAGATCAAAGGGGGCAACTAATTGCCCTGTATTTAAATAATTCAGTTTTGCAAATTGTAACAAATGGTGCACTAGAAGCTTATTTCTCAACGAAAATTGCATTTCAAACTAACGTGGAACTTATGGCTGAATAATCTGCCTGCCTCATTACAACCCAGAGAAAGGGGATATAACCTGATCAGGCGCCAGCTTGGGCAGTGCTGTACACCCGGGGAAGGGGATACAGCCTGATCAGGCTCCAGCTTGAGCAGTGCTGTACACCCGGGGAAGGGGATACAGCCTGATCAGGCTCCAGCTTGGGCAGTGCTGTACACCCGGGGAAGGGGATACAGCCTGATCAGCTTCCAGCTTGGGCAGTGCTGTACACCCGGGGAAGGGGATACAGCCTGATCAGGCTCCAACTTGGGCAGTGTTGTCCCTCCTCCCCACACACAGGCACACCCACACACACACACACACACACACGCCCCCTGAAAGCAGTCCACTGTTTGCAGCGTGCCTCTGCTGGGCTGCCGTCGTCGTCTAGGTGCTCGTGTCTGGCCACACTAATCCAGCAGATCCCATTAGCACAGCGAGCCCTTGTGTTCAGGCCCCTTCAGCCACGGCCCGGCGACCCGGGGACAAAAGGAAATGTCAGGAATCTCGCAGTTTGGCCCCCTCGCTCTTTCTCTCTCTCCGCATGAGTACAGGAAATGCTTTCTCTAAACCCTGCCCCCCCCCCCACCACCACCTCACCCGGCCCTAACTTAGAAAAGAAGGGAAAGCGAGGGAGGGAGGGAGTGAGGGAGGGATGTGGGCCACGTACAGCGGGGCCTTTCTTTGGTGGGCCAGCCGGGCCCCCGCGGCTCATTTAACGAGCGGAAGCTCAGCGTCGGTGGGTGGCGTAGAACCAGGGAGGGGGCGGGTGTGGAGTCCAGGTGGGGGGGGTTAGGGGTGTGCCAAGAGAGTAGCGACCCCCACAGCAGTGTGTGAACGTGGGCTTTCCCTTTCCTGATCTTGGATGCTCACGCAGGCCCATCTGAACCAAAGGAAAGGCGCTTGGAACCAGCAGACCGAAGCTGAAACTGTCCCAAGGCAAGAGGGCTGAAAAACTGGGGCAGCAGAGTCATGGCGTGTGGGTTAGACCAAAGGAGGCAGCGCTGTCACCTCACTCTGCCAGAGTCATGCCCCAGTAAGGATGGAGCTATAACAGCTACATCAGCATTTGTTTTTTCACATATCCAATGTTGTTCTCCTTTTTAAAGACATACACACAAATATAGAGGTGAATGTGAAGCTGAGGATCTGAGCACAAGGCCAGCTGTCCATCCAGGCTTAATGGTCGCGGCTCAAGGGCTTAATGGTGATGTGACGTTCAGGAGTTGAGCCTGCAATCTAAGGACATCCTTCTTTATGCTTCTGCAGTCCATCTGCATGCATTCTTATTTGCACTTGCCACACAAAACCAAATAGTTAGCAGAATTGACACCTCTAAAGCTTCCGTAGTGTGTGACCCAGCCATAGACTGGCATCCCATCTGAGGTATACCATTGGCACCCTGCCAGTGGCTGACATCCCGTCCGAGGTACACCACTGGCACCCTACCATAGACTGGCATCCCATCCAAGGTATACCACTGGCACGCTGCCATAGACTGGCATCCAATCTGAGGTATGCCACTGGCACCCCGCAATAGACTGGCATCCCATCCGAGGTATGCCACTGGCACCCTACCATAGACTGGCATCCCATCCAAGGTATACCACTGGCACGCTGCCATAGACTGGCATCCCATCCGATGTATACCACCGGCACGCTGCCTTAGACTGGTATCCCATCCGAGGTATACCACCGGCACGCTGCCTTAGACTGGCATCCCATCTGAGGTATACCATTGGCACCCTGCCATAGACTGGCATCCCATCCGATGTATACCACTGGCACCCTGCGACAGACTGGCGTCCCATCCGAGGTATACCAGTGGCACGCTGCCTTAGACTGGCATCGCATCCGAGGTATGCCACTGGCACGTTGCCATAGACTGGCAGCCCATCCGAGGTATACCACTGGCACCCTGCGACAGACTGGCATCCCATCCGAGGTATACCACCGGCACGCTGCCTTAGACTGGCATCCCATCCGAGGTATACCATTGGCACCCTGCCATAGACTGGCATCCCATCCGATGTATACCACTGGCACCCTGCGACAGACTGGCGTCCCATCCGAGGTATAGCACTGGCACGCTGCCTTAGACTGAAATCCCATCCGAGGTATACCACTGGCACCCTGCCATAGACTGGCATCCCATCCGAGGTATACCATTGGCACGCTGCCATAGACTGGCATCCCATCCGATGTATACCACTGGCACCCTGCCATAGACTGGCATCCCATCCGAGGTATACCATTGGCACGCTGCCATAGACTGTCATCCCATCCGAGGTATACTACTGGCACGCTGCCATAGACTGGCATCCTATCTGAGGTATGCCACTGGCACGCTGCCTTAGACTGGCATCCCATTCGAGGTATGCCACTGCCCAATCTGCCTAGGAACACCAAACCTGAACATTTATACTGCACTCATGCACATAATCAGGATCATCCAGTGTCAAATTGACATTGTGACTTTGGATGATAATATCTGTTTTCTTTCTGTTAAATCTTTTAACCCTGTTACGCGTACAGTGTAATCTGGACTGTGGTCTGGGGTAGTTTGTAGGGAATGTGTTGGAGAGACCTGAAGTGAGTTGACTACATGTTTATGAAGTTTTTTATGTATGTTTGTATGTTGTCAAAACCGTGGATGAGTATCACATACAAAATTTCTTCGTACAAATATGCAATGACAGTAAAGGTTTCTGAACAGGTCTCTAAATTGTATTTGTAATTATGTGCAGCACCATAGGGGCCTGGCGGAAATGGCATTTCAGTCTGCTGTGTACCTGTACATGGATGTGTTGACACTAAAGACCTGTTGAGTCTTGATAAGCTCCAGGCCAACACCACCACCCTGAACTAGATAAGCAGTCACGAAAGATGGATGGATGGATGGATGGATATCCGTATGTATCCAGCGAAATGTGACAGCCTGCTTAACCTTCCCCGTGCTACATTCAGTCTCCGTTTCAGCATTCACACAAAGCATTCCTAGCTGCCACTTGCAAGAAAAGCAGCCTAACATTTTGATTTATGATCAGCGGATAATCTAGGATTCAGCTTTAAACAGCAGCAGATGGAGCTTCTGGCACCGCATTTTATTTCCGCTAATATTGAATCAGACATTCTGTTTTCGACTTGGCATAAGGCTCACTGGAGGTGCAGATTGCACAAGTTATACCCAGCAGTTAAAAGTCTGCAGCCAGAAAGCATGTTTACTGTTCTAACTGACCTCTTATATAAGATAAGGCTTGACTGAACTGGCCAAGTTAATGATCTAGATTTTAATGATAGGCAGATCTTTCCTGCATATGTTTGCTGGAATAGCTTAATGGAAATGATTGTTTTTACCCTGATTGGTTTGTTTGAGAACCTCAATTAAATATAAAGCAAAAAGCTAACAATCATTTGGTTTCTTAAAACCTCCCGTTCGCCTGGCAGGTGGGTCACCGGGGCTCGCTCTCCTGCTGACGCCCGACTACCACAGTCGGTAGTGATTATTATGAAGTACGCACCTGCCCCCGCCTCGGCCCTCCCCTCCACCGGCAGCGACAGTTTGACCAGCTGTCGAGGCCGCTGAGGAGGCAGCCCCTCCCCCACTTCACATTACTGTGAAAATTAAACAACCCACCCCCCCCAAATCACTCCCAGGTCAGAACCTGCCTATCAGCTTGATGCAGCCTCAGAGGGCCTGAAATGGCTGCCGATTCTGCCCGATGGCAGCTGAGGATTTGGGTAAATGGAGCGAGAGGGCGCTGTGATAGCTTCTATCCAGGCAGGCTGCTAATAATAGAAAAAATAAAATAATAAATAAAAAACAGCCCAGACTTAGTCAGCCGCACCCACTGCCAAAATTCTCACCTCATCGAAAGGTCCCGTTTAGGAAGGTCTTCCCCCTCGGGCTTCCCGGCCTCCTCATCTATCGCCTGCCACTAAGTGACAAAGGGCCTTAAGGCAGCTAACCTGGTGACTGAAGCGTTAAAAGAGAAGAAAGAAAAAAAAAGTCGACTGCTGGTTCAGGTGTAGGACGCCCGTCATGGAAAAGAGGCTGGTTTTTATTCACCACTTACACTGCTGACCAGCCACACTATAAGCAATGGGTCCACCGATGCTCCAGTCAGGACTTCCCAGCGCTCGAGTATGCACAGGCAGGACCCGTTCTTCTATATCTCTGCCTACCCTGTATCCTTCAGGCACAGCGAGACCCGCATCCGGGCCGGGACCTGTTTTTGTCACAACAGAACACCCAGATAACTGACACTGCCTGTTCCCCTTGAAGGCCTTCAGATATAAGATGATAAATAATTCACAGATGAACCAGCGAGGCAGCAGTGATATATCCTATCTCCCGTTCGATCAGACAGACTGGCAACCCCCGACTACAACTAACACATGTAGCTCTGGTTTCCTGGGTCTTTCCGGTTAGGCTGCAAACAGTGCCAGCTTTTTAATGCACCGAATACGTGGTACTCCCTTTCCATAACCTCACAGCTGAGCCGAAAAGTCATCATTCCTCTCTCTTTACAAAGCTTACCTCCTAAAGATATATTTTTTTCTTCATGTGATGACTGGCACGTGAGATGTCAGAGAAAAATCGTAACACGTGACACCTGTCACAGGAAACTGGGTAATCTGTGACGTGCGATTCATTATCCAAATACTGTCCAGAATTCGAGAGAAGGATTCTGGCTTGTGGTCCCAGTGAACTCCGGCAGTGTTAGGGGACTGAATTTAAGCAGGACTTGAAGAATACCAACCCGATTTAAACAGAATCTAGAAATGTGGTTTGTACAAAGTGGTTTATACTGGGTGTAGCAGTGTAGTTTGAAAAGGGTGTAGTAGTGTGGTTTTTAATAGGTCTAGTAGTGTGTTATGTTCAGAGCAGCTTATACAAGGTGTAGTAGTGTGGTTAGATCCTAGTGGATTATACTGGGTGTAGTAATGTAGTTTGCACAGAGTGGATTATACAGGGTCTAGTAGTGTGTTTTGTGCGGAGTGGATTATACAGGGTGTAGAAGTGTGGTTTTAATGGGTATAATAAAGTGGTTTGTGCAGAATGGATTATACTGGGTGTAGCAGTGTAGTTTGAAAAAGGTGTAGTAGTGTGGTTTTTAATGGGTCAAGTAGTGTGTTATGTTCAGAGCAGCTTATACAGGGTGTAGAAGTGTATTATATACAGAGCGGATTAAACAGGGTGTAGAAGTGTATTATGTACAGAGCGGATTATACAGGGTGTAGAAGTGTGTTATGTACAGAGTGGATTATACAGGGTGTAGAAGTGTATTATGTACAGAGCGGATTATACAGGGTGTAATAGTGTGTTATGTACAGAGCGGATTATACAGGGTGTAGAAGTGTGT
>JAODLD010000056.1:5232325-5245756 GCA_026781065.1 Mormyrops boulengeri | reverse complement strand
CCCCCCCCCCCCCCCCCCCCCCCCCCCCCCCCCCCCCCCCCCCCCCCCCCCCCCCCCCCCCCCCCCGGGGGGCGGGGAGTGGCTTCTTAGAGAAGCAGACCTCGAGCTGGGGCAGAATACACATCTAATGCTCCGTTCAGACTCCAGGAGGGACGATGACCAGGGGGTGAAATTCAAGGGTCTCGTCTTGGTCCTTTAAAATCCTAGAGCTATTAGCAGCTGGCCTGAGACCCCAGGTGATTCTGCCATGGTCATGAAGGGGTCCTTTTTTCTCTCCTTGTGACCCTCAACTTTGATGCGTTTGATGTCCTCCTGGTTCACATTAGCAGAGGTCAGCGCTGTAATTGTGTCGAGTCCATCTTTGATTTTTGTCCTGTCTTTTATGGTACATAAGGTTTAACAGACATCATTCCTCATGCCCCTAATTTCCATGATTGGGTAAGAGTTCAGCTGGGATGCAGGTGCGTGTTTACTATAGGTGTTGTCCCAAGATATTCACTCAATCTATGCTTCACAAAAATAAGTCTTAATCACATTAATTGTCCAGTCGCATCCAGCAAAAATGGTTGTTTAACCAGAGTGTTAACGAGTATGAGTCTCAATCTGGCAAAGCTGCAAATCACAATCAGTGACATACTGACTGCATGGTTGCATACTGTGATATACTGATTGCATCTCCGTTGGTGTTAAGGCTCCTGTATTAGCAGGCCTCAGTGCACCCACCGGAGACACACTGACACTGTGTTATGGTTAGAATTAGCATCTCTCCTTGTTAGCGGACGTGGTTTTTCATCCTCAGCTTGTCCTGATTGAGCCTAGAGGCCGGTCTGAAATTAGTGGCTGCCTCCCTCCCCCCCGGAAAGAGGATAATTCCCTCTTGATTAGGGAAAAGAAGCTAGAGAATAATAATTTAAAAAAAAAACAGAAAAAGCAAACATTACATGGGAGCTAATTTTCCGCGGAGAAGCAGACGGACAACACCCGCTTGCCTGTCATGGGGGAATGGCGATGAGTAGGAATGACCGTACATGAACCCAGGCGAGGCGCAGCTCCGCACAGATGGGCTTTTCTTCATTATAGGCCAGTCCTTATTTCATCCTCTTGCACAGAGGGATCCCCCTCCATCAGGTGCAGGCAGAGCCTCAACAACAAGGGTCCACATTGAGCCAGATTGGCTATAAGTATGGAAAAACAATCTGGGGGAATCTGGGCCTGTGTCCTGACAGCTGATAGAAATTAATCCCCACTGGCATGCGTCAAGCACAAAAGCGAATCCTAGTGGTGGAGGAATAGGATGCACGTTCAAATCCAAGTCATAGGTACTTAACCTGCGTTGGTTAGTCAAAATATCCATCTGTGTGCTGGCTAGCAGCATTTAAAACAAATGCTAAATTGCTAAAACACTGCATTGCATTACAAATGAATTACGGAAACCTATCATCTACCAGGAGTGAAATAAGAATAAATATCAGGGCAGTGATTTCCCTTAAAAATGAAACTATTGATCTGTCCAGGTGGGGCAGCGACAGGTAATTACCCAGAAGCTTGGGGACACCCCCCCCCCCCCACAAACCACGGACAGCTATTGAAGCAGGAGCAGCTGCATGCCGAGATGGAAGTATCTCTGTCCGACCCACTACGAAGGTGAACCAAGCACACAAAAAACACATGCGCAGGGCAGCTAGCTTCCCCCCCCCCCCCTCCCCAGACTAAATACCCCTAATCCTAATGCTACTTTTCATTAAAAACTCTGAAAAACACACTTTTTTGATCAGAAAAGGACTTTGCATTTACGCTTCACTGTCAAAGGTCCGGCACAGGAAGGCATCTTTTTCCAATACAGCGGCTGGATTTTGCACTGTCTGTTCGGCACTGATATTTCAAATAAACAGACATCTGGGGCCAGTACTCCAGGTTATAACTAGCCTGCTGGGGTTAACAAACACCCACCTTTCGGTACATAGCTACATAAGCTAGTCACCACAAACAAAGAGTTAATCTTATTTCTTGTTTATACCTGATTGCCTGCTGTTGCTGGGGAATATTGAGATCTGAGTTTGGGAAATGGGGGGGGATGGGGGGGTTGAGTGGGGTGCTGATCCAATAAGGCCAGGAAGCAACATTTGGCAGCGCTGACACAACAGAGCATTGATTTCAGGCCATGCGTCCCTGCAACAGCTGCAGTACAGCCACCGCGGGATCCCAGGCTTCCTGGCTGCGTCCCCCTCAGGCGTGAAGGTGTGTTTTCCAAGCAAGCTCATTTCCAAGACCAAGAAAAATGGGCGTCAGAGTCTGTGATCGTCATGAATTTCATGTTTGTGTTTCTCATCCGCGCGTAACCTTCGTATTTTATTGTGCAGATAATTTCTAATTAGTACAGTTTTTCTTTTTAGGAAATATAAAGACGACAGATGGATGCTTTCATTCCAATTTAAATAAAAATGGCGTATTATTCCACAACTTTCATCTGTTGTGTTTTAGTTGATTATCCCATTTTCTTTGTAAATAGGGTGCTGTTTGTTCTGTGCAAATCCATTGTATGTTTCGTTGCCAGGCAACCGAGTAGAGATCAGCCCTTATTGACCAGAAAGGTCATGTGCAAAATCATGTAAAGGATGAGGGGCACCGTGAGCGATGGAAGCCAAGTGCTTAAGCTGTGCAAAGGCCCAGTGAGCCACATTCCCCATCGGGTCAGTCTCCCTCTGTCTGCTTATGCCGATCCTCGACAGTGATGTCAGAGATCGGGGGGGTCATCCCAGCCAGGGGACGGTCACTGCCTTCAAAGACAGAGCACTGCCCCCTCAAATGCCGCCTCCTAAACGATCTCCTTCCTATCACCCCCTGTCCATCATCGTACTCTTCTGATGGGGGGGGGCTAACCCTGACAGCTGCCAAGGAAGTTTACGCAGAAGGAGCGCTTTACCTCATAAAGCCCCCCCATGTTAATGGAAGTATCATGTTATTGGCGTCCAGCAGAGAAACGCCTGGAGGACAGGACGCGAATCTGGACACGGGCTTCACTCACAGTTGTTCTCGTTTCTCTATAAGACCTCCCCCACTCATTTAACATTACTAAAAATGCACAAAGCTATAGTTTAGCCCCAACATTTCCAGTTCTTAGCCAAATGTAGCAATGTAGCACGTTTTAGGATGCTCTGTGCACATAGTTAATTTTGAGCATTTATGATAAGTTCTTTTTGGATTACACAAGGACTGACTCACTTTTGGTTCCTAATACTATAACGTACGATTAAGAAGCCCAGCTTCAGGTCACTGGCGGTCTCATCTCAAAAACAGCGAAAAGAAAATTTAATTTTGGAAATTTGCTTTTCAAATGTTTTTCCCTTGTTTAAATTCTGTGCTGATTCAGGGTAAACGGGATATGTCTGGCTTTACAGGCATGACTGGGCCTGGTCGGGTCACGCCATGATGATACTAAAGGGGAGTCTCCCTCGCAGTGGAGCATATTAAGACACAAGGACATAAATAATCATGAATCTAACTAAATATAGATACTTTATTGTTTAGTCTAGTTAGTTAGAGGAAAATACTACTAATGTTATTATTATCAGGGTGAAATAAGCTGCCCCTAGGTTAAAGCACTACATGTTCAAACAAATCCAACTATGACTTGTGAATCGGTAGTTTGTAATTTTGTTTCCCGAGCACCAAAGTCCTCTATCGTGTTCAAGGCAAACACAACTGCAGTCGTCTGGGAATGCGGTCCGGTTCATCTGGGACTTTCCCAGGATCCGACAGGATGGGGGAAGGAGACAGCTGTGAGAGGCACATGGCACGGAAGAGGGGGCGCCAACTCTGGCGGAGGGATCTGGAGGCGCGTGCGATGGCCACAGACCTCAAACACCAAGGATGGAGACTTGCTAAGACTGTAAACTTTAAGCCTTGGGTCCATTCAGGAAGCCAGAGGTCTGTGCGCAAACTGATAAGACCTTATTCCAGTCTCACAGAAATGCTTTGAAATGCAGCAAATCCCAAGACAAGATAGCATGCCAAAAATCTCTACCCACCACACACCAGGGTCATAGTTCTTCTATTCAACCTCAAAATAACTACCGAAAAGAAGAGAGAAGCACTACAATGGCAGATGGGACATCACACACACTTTGAATCACGCTAATTGTCTTATGTAGCTTATTTGCCTAGTCATTTTCCCATTCGTATTCTGCAGAAATGCAACAGGGACATTTAAATGTAAAAGCGCATTTCTGCTTTGCTCATTTCCAGCCACATGATGTATAGTTTAGAGGAAAGTCTGGTTCAGTGCGCTGGCATCTGGGAAAACCATCAGATGTATGAATGGAATGACAGGAGGACCAGCATTGTGTACTTCTTGCCCTGCCACTCGTTTGGCCGCGTACCTTAGCAGTGGGCGTTGTCTTGTGGAAGGAGCAGAGAGGCACCTTCCAGGCTGCAGCTGGCTGAGCTGTTTAGAGCTTGCCCTTGCGATTAGGGGCTTTGTGTCACTTTCGTCTCCCTTAATGTCTTCAGTGTGAACACAGACCTCAGGTTCCTATAAATCAGGTCATCTGATCACGTGAACCAAGAGAAAAGACAAGGCCACCATCTGGCCGGATCACTGTCCTTAAAGAAAGTGTCCATGATATGTCGTTCATAGCTTTTCGTCACCTTTCAGGAAGCATGGGACAAGGCATAAGAACATCAAGTGACTGCTTAGGGCCCAGCGGCCACCAGGGGGCTTCCAAGTGATCGGTTTGTAAGAATGGGGAGGAAGATAACATGACAACTTGGCTAGACAAATTTTGCTTGTATTTTCACCTTTTGATTTCATTCCTTAAGCACACAGAGCAAAGGATCCCTGTTTACATACAGTCAATACAAAGATGAAGACTGACTTACTGTTGGACACTAACTTTGGAAATGACCGCAAATCTGACAAGCACTTGCAAACGATCATGCATGGAACTAATGCACTAAGGTTTCCTCGACGAGCCCTGGAAGCTGAATCCACCTGGAAACCATCTGAATGGGTCATAAAAGCAAAAGGAAAAGCTATTTTCTCTATGTACCAAAAAGATAAACAAAGTATGAAACAACAGGATGTTGAGAGTGTAAACACACAAAGGAATTATTTCGGGGTCTTCGACTGTAACCGTCTCACATTTCCACAAGTTTTGCTAACAGGATGCGTGGACGCTTAACATCACTCTTCATGTCCCTCGTTCTCTTTTATCATTGTTCTCAGCACAGATAAAAACGTTTGATCTTTCTGCTTCTTTATTTGCAGTGAGAGAAGCAGGAATTGCCTGTGACAGGGCCAAGATGCTATCGGCTGTTCGCTTGGCGACTCTGCTACCCTGCTTATTTGCAAACAGGCCTCCTCAATAAACAATGATGGGAAGGCCCCTGGTTTTGTTTAAACTATGGAAAACCTCGACTAAGGACGGGAAAGGGCCAAGAAAACTGGACTCTCCATCCACTTGGCTCCGAACCATGAAGACCCTCCTTCTGAGAACCTGAGAGTCACCCTGATGTTTCCCATCAGACTCCAGCCACTTTCTCAACAATTACAGAGAAACAAAGGTTCACGATATATAAAAGGAAGGTTTTTGTTCCTGACCAAGGATGACATGCACCCTCTTCCTTCAGTAGAATCAATACCTCAATCAAGCTCTGTTTAAATTGTTGTCATGATACACTTTCATTTTTTTTCTTCCAACAAGAAGCATGAGGAATGGTCAGTGACACATAACAATAAAACAGATTTTGCTCTATGCCGGCCAAGCCTTAGGGACACAAAGCAATAAAAATAAATAAGGATGTGTAATTTGTGGCTGAATAAATTGTTCCGCATCTGAATAAAAATAAAGACTTGTTTTAATTCGTAAATATTTATGGTACACATCCTCTCACTAAACAGTCTGTTGGCTGAGATTCATGACTTGTACTTGTGACTTGTAAATATTTGACCTACAGCAGACCGAAGGACTTTGGTATTGTTTCTGGACAACGTGGGGCAGATTACCTGCCCTGTGCCCAGTGAGTACATGTGATGCAGTGCTTTAGCCTAATATAGTAAGTTTCCCTCAGACCTGTCAATCAACCCCGTCTCCAGCAGCAACAGCCTTAGCCACACCCACCCCTGTCGCATGACCACTGTGATCCTCGTCTGTGGTTAGCTTCATCCGCCTTAGACCTTCCTGATACTGGGAAATAGCTGGCAGCTTTATTATGGCATAAAAAGCACTAGGGGGCGTGTCCTCTGTGACACTGTAAGATTCCACCAATGCTCAATGAGATGAGAACACAGGACCCCATTCTGATGGATTTTGGTTTGCACTGGACTGCGGTGGGGGGCGCACCATGGACTGTGGGGCCAGGGGTGGGGGGGAGGGACTCCAGGCATCCATTAGAAGGAACAATCATAAAAAGACCATCTACAAATAATTTAAGGCAAACTGATAACACTTCATTAAAGCCCGAACTATATCCTTGCTTTTTAAAAGAAAAGGTTTTCCGAAAGCAAACAGCACAGTGAAAATGCCCCCCTCCCTCCTTTAGATTCATTCTGCAGTCCATGGTTCACAAGCACGGTCACAACCCACACAAATGTATTCTTATATAAAGAATGTCGATACGAAACAAGATGATATGAGGCGGTGTGTCTCTGGATGACCAAGGATCTGCAATGCATGGAACAGGGTAGAGTCCATTATACTGGAGAGAGAAAGTTAGCCGAAGCTGACCACTTCCCAGAATTCCTTATGGTGAAACCAAGGGGGCGGCGCCGTATGCAGCTGTGTTTTGTTTTCTGTTTTGTTTAGCTGTCCCTGTACTTTCCATTTCCCCATGTGTGCCGCGTTCCCCTTCCAGGTGGGGGCCTCCATCAATGGGCTCGGGGAAGCCTTCGGAAAATGTGCGGACCGCAGTTTACAGACAGTCACATGATATCCAGAGAGCCCTGGGCCGGGGACCATGGGGGGGTATTTCTGGAAGGTTCAGCTACGGCTAACCACAGCCAAAAAAAATAATAAAAATTGTCACTTGGGCTATGGAAGAAAATTAATTTTTAAAGTAATTTTTGTTTAATAAGCAAGTCACGTTTAAAACGCATCACGCGGTCGCAGTTCCTTTCGAAGAATGACACGTTTCAAGGACATATTGAAAAGTGAGTATCATTTATTCCCATAAAGGACGAGTTTGGAGGATCCATCCTGAGCCGTTTTTCGCTATTTCATTCTTTTGTTTTCACTTAATGGAAACACATTTGTGTTGCATCCTGTACAATCCATCACACACACACATCCACATCTGTACCACTGTGAGCAGACCTCACGTTACTTAAAATACGTTCAATGAATTCAACAGACAAAGCTGAATAAAATAAAACAATATAATTCACTCTCTTAGTTTTTCACTTTTGCTTTCTTTTTCCTGATGTTTCTAGGGGCATTTTCTCAAAACCATACACGACGTACAGAAGCGCAGATGAGCTCAGGACAGCATTAATTAACAGATGTCTGTGCACAGGTGGTATCTCTGCCATTCTGTCACATTCATAATCTTCCCTTTAAGCAGAAATGGGGCCGATACAAGCGGCCGGCGAAACTGCACTGCTGGATTTAGACCCATAAAACACACATCAAGCTGTCACTGAGCACTTTTCCTTCCGCAGAAAAACGCAGCACACTGAACTCTTTTACCTGGAATTCCTTACGCTGACATCTAAATGGGTTTCCCTGTAGAGGAAAGATTGATTTCAGTTTGCTTACAAAGTGTAACTCGAGACGTGACAAAGACGACTCAGCGGACCGATAGGTCGCCCGCGTGCAGAGGGGTTCTGTTACGGACCCAGTTCCCCTCCTATTGGGCCTTTTTTCCCGACAATACCTTATCTGTCTGCTTTTCAAGCAGCGTTATTCTTGTTTGAGCCCCTTCCTTGCTTAAGTTTGACTGCTAGTGTGCACAAAGCAGAAAGCCGGCTAGTACTATGTACCGAGAGGTGTCGACCTACGGTACCTAAAAATCACAAATGTGTTTAATGGAAGGATTCCCCCATGAAATGGATGATGTTAAATGCAGGTGAGTGGGCGGGGTCATGTCATCTTACCCATCTGCTTTTAATGCCAGTTTGCAGAAACCACCATATCACACACCTCGCATGTAACTCCTCTGCGCTGTATATTTTCTGTCTTGTGATGATGCATGATTTGTACTTCAGTAGTACTTGTGCCCCTTCAAGTAAAGTGTTACCAAAGATTCTGATTTTAATAATAATAATAATAATAATAATAAATTCATTAATTTAAATGTGCTTTTCCGGACACTCAAGGTCACCTTGAGAACTACAACATAATAACACCAATACAAATCAATCATGACACATGAGTAAGTCAGGAGCTTTCAAGCAGATGGATTCAAAGTGAATATTCTGTCCAAAAATGATGAGATTTAATGGCGGCTATAATGTGTTATAGGGTCCAGTGGACAAAAGAAGAGACTTCCAGAGTTTGGCTGCAGTGTGGGAAAAGGTTCTAGCGGCCTTGGTGCAGAAGTTAATGTCCGGAACCCGAAAGGAAACCTGCTGACGAGGATGGGAGAGAGTGAGAAGGTGTCTAGGTCTGCAGAAAATCCATGAGAGAGGACCGGGCAAGATTATGGAGGGTCTCACGGTTAAGAGTAGCATTTCAAAATGTATTTAATGTGACGCAGGGATCCAGAGGAGTTGAGGAGTGAATGAGGAATGAGGAGAGGTATGAATGAGGAATGAGGAGAGGTGGGATGTGATCAGTGGACTCGGAACATGTAATTGTTCTGGCTGCAGAATTCTGGATGAGATGTAGATGGAGAGAATGGCATTATGGCAGTATGACGATGGATGAATATGGATGATGGAGCAGATTCCGGAGTGCACCTCTCAGCCGGGAAAGCATGTTACAAGAAAACGCATACCGTAGCCCTCCCCCAGCTGACATTAAAACATTACACAGCCATGGCGACTGTCCCATTTCCAAACCTTGCTTGAACAAACAAGACAAAACTAAACAAGGAACAAACAGGAAGTCCTGGAATAACTGGCTGGCATATGCCGCTTGAGCCATTGTTTCCGGTAAATTCCTCCCACTCTGCGCCAAGGGCTTCATCTCATTTTAAATGGAGGCAGAACACAGTTAATAATTAGTTACAGTCATTCTCTCGATTTTCCCCAATCTGGTATGATCAGGGAATAGGCTAAACTACTGTAAGTGATGCACTTCCAGGAGGGGGGGCTGGAAGCTAAAAAATGTCCCAAAAATGCTGATTCCTCAAGGCCACCTTTCCTGTGTCTAGTACTATATCGCTCTTCCACTCTGTAGCCCAAAGACCTTCCATCATGGAAAGTCCAGCTTAGCTGATCCTTGCTGCTTAGTCAGACAAACATCAACATTATTCTTCTGACTTCACTGTATGTCAGGCAGCCTCCATCCAGCAGCTACATTCTTCGCACACTATTGGTACCGTTTGTGGTTGAGATCTCCTAGCGTCTGTGGGTCTACCATCAATACTCAAAAAATGTGTTTCTGTCCCGCTGTCGTCTTCTCCCTCTTCACACACTAACGACATAATTAAATACAACCAGCGACGCCAGCTCATTTTCAGGACTCTGCTGGGTTACCACCTCTGCTTCTTGACAGGAAAATTAGAAGTTTGCAGGGCCTAATAGGATATGAGGCCATCGGTTTATCGCAGTGATGGCTCCGTTCAAACACACCGTGCTTCCTGTTTCCGAAGTAAACATTCACTGTGGTTCCTAATTTATTATGGATGGTTTGTGATCGGATTCCACAATGACTAGAAAAATAAAAACATTGGCCCTTTTCAAAGGCTGGATGACATTACCTCGATGGCAACAGTGCGGTTTACACTCATGCATTTGAATGAGGCCGGGAGAAATGTTCCACAGGAAGCGAAAACATCCGGAGGTAATTGGCTTTTCAGCGACAGTCTGCATCTAACTATGGGCTTGATTAATCCCTTGGAGTAAGTTAATATGGAACATAAAATAAGCCGGCAAACCACATACATCAAAACTTCAGATGGCGGACGCACGATACAACTCGCTGATTTCGTGTATCAGGTTGTGATATATTTATCAAGGCAACCACAAGCAATTAGAAAATTCCAAATAAAAAAAAAAAATGCAGAAAAAAACACGATCTATGGATAACAGTGTATTAAAAGGCTTTTAGTAAGTTGCAGTTCATTTTGGTCAATAAAACAATCTACCTCAAACCTTGTATAATATGATTCAGAAATCCTAGAGTATAAATCAGATCGGGTATAACAGGCATTCACCAAAAAATAACAAGTACATGATTAACGAAAAAAATGAACAAGTACCACCTTTGAAGTATTCAACGTTAGATATATTGGAATTAGAGAATGAAACGGGAAAACATTTTTCCCCACTGAATTAAACACGAAAGATGGGAATTTGTCTGGAGAGGAGTATATTTTCACAAAAGCCTCAATTGCATTTGTTTCTAACAAGGGAAAAAAGTTTGTTATTTCCGGTTATCAGCTTTTTTTCTAGTGTCCCCTTTGCACTGAAAATAATACTAACCAGTTCAACCTGAGACTCACTGTAACGATTTAAACAGTGAATTGGTGAATCAATGTTTAGCTTTTCCCCTAAAGGCTTCCAGGTCACATGGATTAGAGAGAGGGGGGGTATAGTGCCGAAACAGTAGCTTGCCTCACGATAAGGTCACCATCGCTGTTTGTTTGTGCTTGTGTTTGGTTCTGGAAGCATCTCCTGGTTGGTGATGAGTAGGGTGCTGAGAACAGGGGGGCAACCTATCAGCATCTGTCTACAAGTCTCTTAGCTGCACTGGCCAAACACCATATGTGGAGTGGGAAGGTAAGACGAACAAAGACGTCTAAGAATGTCGCCTAGTGACATCGCTTAGCGACATCCCCCCCCGAGCCTCCAACACCGACGTGCTCTGACGTGAACCTGGGAACAATGTCCATCACCTTGAATAAAGGAATCTCAACTAGGAACGCCATGTAAAGGATGAGATTCGTACTGGATGCTTCTTATTTTCATCAGGTGCTATCTAGTCTTTGTAGGCTGATCATTCCTGTATAGATGGATTTTCTCTAGAATGTTCTTTCTGGATCTTTAGGATCCCCAGCAGCATGCTTATGGTTCCGCTTGTCGTCATTTCCGAGGCACCCGCCATCTATGTAACGGCTGGGAAGCGAGTGCGTCACATCGTGTGATAGAGGGGTTGATTTTATGCCGTTTTCCATTTCATTTTAACGTTTGACTTTGGGGAAATGGATATTTGTCTACCGTGTCTTTCACGACATATTGGAATTTCTAATGGAGTCATTGGAGATGGACAGAATAGGAAAATATTTAAAAATCCATTCCTGATTCATGCATGCGTCAAACACTTGCATCGTAAAATTAAGCACTTTATTGGTGATACCATAGTGACACCATATGCAATGGTGCCAGAACTCTGGCTCCCCTATAGACTACGTCTCTGCCCAGCTCTGCCCCACAAGGCTTATGACAAAAGCATGAGAGTCACATGATGTATTCGATTAGCCTGCAAAGGGAGAACAAAGCTCTCAACATCTGATACCACTAAACTTCAAGATGAAACATCACCATTTTGTAAGTGAACAATAAATCATTAAGGCAACTGAAATTCTGTGTCGCCAGAACCCCTCCAAGCTAAGACGCGCCTGATTTATGGACTGCGATTCTGCTTTTCTAAGAGAAAGAAAAAAATATATTCCCACAGTTTGAAATAAAAAAATAACTATTATAATAATAATAATAATTAAAATGGATAAATTAAATTATTATAGCATTAAGGTTCCGGTATATTGTGTTGTATATTTCAGTGAAAAAATCATTTCAAAATTTAAAAACATTTATAATAATTCACCCGTCATATTATTGTCTCTGTTGAGACTAGGATTCCATCCTGTCAGGACAAAGTCAAACTTGTGCTTTTAACACAACAGAAATCATTTTTAAAATAACATTTAAATGGGTAAGAACTGTTCACTTGTTGAGCAGTTTCCTTCTTGTAATTTCTTGTCCCTTTGTACCCCAAGCTAAACGCTAACGCCCGTGTCTGCCTGTGTTATCCGTGCCTCTGGTTTATTCCCTTTAACACAGGATGTAAACATGTTTTAGTAGTCTGTTTTAGTTTGCTGACCTTCTCCATCTCTCATCCATTACCAGTGAGGTTAGCAATTAGCCAGTGCTCTCATTTCCTCCCACGAATAATTATCATGAAGGTTCTGAAGAAAATTAGGTAGTCGAGGTCAGATTCTTGAGGAAAATAAAATTGGTGGGGATACCCTTTTGGAATTAATTAAGGCTATTTCAGAGTTAACACCCCCTGCTTCTGCCCAGGGAAGCAATTATTCTGTACTTCAAATTAAATCGTACCATGACAATGAAAAGAAACTCTTATAAAATCTTGCGTGAACTACAAAACGAATATGTTTCTAGTAGCAAGTCCATACCTTAACCTTGCGCAGTGATGTATTGTGAAATCAAGCAAGGGTGCAAATCATCCTGAAGGACAGGGTTTAATAGCAAATCTAAGGCCAGGCCATGTAGCGGAAGCGGGGGGGAAGTCCAAGAAGGCGCCAGCTTAAGTCATTAAGCGTAACTGCTTACTGGGCTGCGTTTGCGAGACTCAAGAATCCCAGTAACACAGATCAAGAGGATGTCTACTCGTTATATCCACTGCTTATGCCTGGTCTTGCTCTCCCATCTGCATTGTAGTAGTAACCTACATTTACTTTGTTTTATATGTATACATATAAAACTTATACCTACATTCACTTGCATACAGATTTGAACATCGATGATGTAGCTGGTTTTAAGAAAGACACATTAGCTGTTTAGCTGTTTTTTATAGTTCACTTGCGTTATAAACCTTACTGATTGGATGTAGATTTTTATGCAGCGGGATATTTATAAAAAGCGGGTTTTGCCAAGCGCTATGAGGGCTGGTCTACATGTTTCTTCTGGTAAGTCTTGTCCTAATGACTGGTTCTGGGAAATCTCTGTGTGGCAGTTGTTCCAGCTGTAGGCTGGAAGAAATAAAACCCGAGCACAGGACCATTGTGTAAGTCCACAATGGTTGGTCTCCGGACCCCCTTTACGGAGATAAGACAATGGGGGGGGGGGGGTTGGCCCAAGTTGCAGTGTAACTGGAAGAACAGTTTCTTATGTCCATGGGGACTTTTTATTTAAAAAAAGGTCCAGATTCATGATACAATTTGTGTCGTCAGCAAAGCTTTGCTGTCCCATAATGCAAGTCGGTTCGACGCATTTTTGCCAGAGATATATCGTGTGACGCGGAGACGGTGTGCGGAGAGTGTGGGCACGCCCGCGCAGACACGCGGAGACGGTGTGCGGAGAGTGTGGGCACG
>JAODLD010000056.1:5199506-5211571 GCA_026781065.1 Mormyrops boulengeri | reverse complement strand
GCTGATACCCTGGAAATAAAAAAGAAAAATGGCATACCAATGTTTTTAAGCAAGTGTGCTTCCTCATCTGTCTACACCATGCTTTTATCCCTGCTCTCTTAAGATTACACTTAGAATTCTCCAGAAATCTCTGTCTAACATTCACATAAAAAGTGTCTGGAGAATGTTCTGAGACAATCAAGTAATGACTTTGAATAACCTGAGAATATATAAGAAGTTTTGGGTCTTCAAAGATCAACACTTTTTCCCCCCAGTTTGTGTCACACATTCTCACAGCCCAGACACAATCTGCTGATATAGTACAGAGTGCATAAAATGTTAATATGAAAACTGTTGTATAAGCGGAGATGAAACCGCACAGACTGCATTTTTTGCCGCCAGCCATGAGCACCTATCTTCACCTTTCCTCCCAAATGTCAAAAGGCCCTGCAGAGTAAGCACCGTCGGGTTGTGTGTTCTGCACCTTGAACCAAAAACAACAGACTAGTTAGATCTAATGCTCTTTGATGGAAGTGGTGCAAGGGATCCAGAAATGGTTTTGCAGACTCTTTTGAAATATTTATCTATTGCTGTTTGCTCCCCAGTTGTCGCTGTCACGTTCATAAATATTACATGCAGGTGTAAGCGAGCGTGATGACAGGGAAGAAAGTTGCCATTCCCTTAACTGGCTTTCGCTTAATGTGCGTCATAAGCAGATCTGCATGCGTACGGAAACAATTCTGTCTTTTAAGTTGAGTTAAGCCTTATCCCCCCCCCCATAGGGAATAGAGTACTTTCTCTGAGATGGTGGTCAGACCAGCTGGGGGACGGGGGACGGGAGATTGTTCTAGATGAGGTCTGATCCTTACGGTAACCTGCTTTAGCGTAAGACAAGGCCCTACACTACTTGCCGGCAATCGCTAAGCTTTTGGCAGCTACACTCCAGCTACATCACTCTCTGACATCAGCTCTAAGTACCTACTTTATTTTATTTTATTTTTATTTTATTTTATTTTAAGTCTTGATTGTCCTTGCTTCTTTTACATGACACCCAAAAGTTAATTCCTCGTATGTGAAATATACTTGATGATATAAACCATTCTGATTCTAATTCTGATTTCTACCAGTGCTGTGACATATCTCAACCGAAGAATTGAAACCTTGGCTTGGGAAGATACAAAAAAAAATCCCAGAAAATTTCCCCACAAGGTCGCTGGTTCATTGTGTGGGCATAGATCTGTTTTCAGTCATGAATTTCGCCGGAAACGCCTTTCATTCGCCGTGACGGCGTCGAGGCCTTCATCATTTGGAGCGATGTGCCCTGAAGCCCCGTGTAAGCCTTCGCTTGTTGTGTCTCGAGATTTAGCTATAAGGGAAATAATAACGACAGCATTGCTACCTCACACCTCCATGGCTGGGGGTTTGAATCCTGCCTCCACTCTGTGTGTAAAAACTGTGTGCTTCATTTTCCAATCGTACAGGTACATTACATTGCTTCTTTTTGCATATCGAAATGGGCAAAAAATGGGCCAAACCCAAAATTGCAAAATATTAAGCTTTTAATGCTCTTAACAAAATCAAAAACAAAAAAACATTGGTCAGATAAGTAGCAAGAACTACAAAAATGCTTGTCACTGCTTGTCAATGCTTAGTAACTGAGTTACTAAGTCATTTCTTGGCCTTAGTCCCAACAACGTATAACAAGCACTTAAGTTCACCAAGCCTGATTGTGAGCAAGCATAAATATTTTTGATAGAAAGACACCCATCTCCTTCCTACTCCATTCATAAAATCTAGGACTGTCAGTTACATGACTTTTGGCTCAACTTTTGTCACTTTATGTTTCTCATTTAGTAGATCGATAGATGACAGGGATATCACTTTAATAACACTTTTCTCTGAGTTACCTCATTTTCTATAAACCATAAAATACAGTTTATCCTGCATTTGTATCCACATAACTGAGTTACTAAGTCACTTGTGCCCCCTCTGGTAAAATGTTACCAATGTTTGGCATAAAATTCAAACACATTCCTAGGTGTTCAAAACTTTCCAAAATATCTTGAATAACAGGCTATTTGCTGTTGCAAACATAAAACAAAACAAAGTTTCATGTTTCGAAATTTTAGGATTGGCTGAGGTTCTTCCCAGGAGTGTACAGTTGAAAGAGGAGTTTGGGGTCCATTCATCTGGTGATCCTAGACCATCTCAGGGGTCTACTGGCCTTGTTGAAGGGCCAAAAGGGGATGTGACTATGCTGTTGTGGATGGGATTTGACCCTGTGCCCTTGGCTGCTTGGAACACGCCACAGGCCCACGTACAAGCTTGTCCTGTATCAGTGGCTGTCAGATGGATCCAATGAGAGTGAATAAAAGACACTGAAATCTCAGTTTTTTTTCTCTTCTTTAATTGATGATATCATATATCTTCCCCAAAGGCAAAGGAAAGGCACTATAACCAGGGCACCACATTACACAGGTACAAGTAGAATATAACTTCATATAAGCGTATGAAGTTAAGCTCA
This sequence comes from Mormyrops boulengeri, assembly GCA_026781065.1. NCBI lineage: Eukaryota > Metazoa > Chordata > Actinopteri > Osteoglossiformes > Mormyridae > Mormyrops > Mormyrops boulengeri. Next base: position 5,209,068 of record JAODLD010000056.1, on the reverse strand, counting down.
TATGTAACATTGGCTGCATTTTGCAAAGAAAAAAACAACTGAACAAATGAACCAAACAGGTACATGTTTAGGATAATTTAGCTAGCAGCATTTGATTGTTTAAATATGATCAAAGCCAGGTAGAACATATTTTAAATAAAAATCAGTAGGAGACTGAATTGCATTCTACACTGACTGGATGAAAAATAAAAGACAGAAATCACATTTTAATTATTTTACTTTTAATGAGCATTAAAACCAGGTTGGTTACATTTTATACGAGACATATATCCTGGTATATTTTTCATTTAAAATATGATAAGAATATTAAAATCTGTACTTAATATAAAATATCTAGAAGTTCCCTTAAAACTGTCGAAAATAAAAATGCCCCCTAAAAATCTAGAACCTTTACCTTATATGGACGTTTCAAATGAGCAAGTCAGGTTAAACAGATAAAGACTCTGTTTTCTGAGATTTTGAATTAGTCTAGTGCCCCCTACTGGATATTTTAGGTTTTGCTTGTCTGCGTCTTGCATGCCTTGTAATGAGTTATGGTTACTAGCGCTAAGAAAGTTTGCACAGAAAAGCTGTGAAACGGGGCACCATCATATTAAGATATTAACATGCACTCCGATGCATGGCTCCCCTTGTGGTTTCAGGTTGATCTGAATTTATTGTTGCAAATAGAATGTGTGTTTTAATAAGTTATACTTATTGAATAACCAGTGAATTGCACACAACTTAATAAGTGGAAAAAATCCCTTCCGCTGCTATTTGACGATTGGGGGGGGGGGTCTGTAAAAGGGGCGGAAAGGCAGTTATTAAACCTTTATTTCAAATCAAAAGTTGCAGCAGCTGTTGGTAGATAATTAATATATTGACTCAACAATCTTATCGCTGATTGACCCTTACAAAATACAGTGATACATCATCATCATCATCATCATTATGGTCCCATCACTTCTCCATGCAATAGTTGCAGTGAATAGCAATCAATTAGGGTGGTACCCAGTCACTAAATCTTAGGGTACCTAAGAAACAGGAGCCGCTACAGGTATAGGCGCAATGGGCAGTTAATTACCTGGGCTCCTACCATTACCTGGGCTCCTACAATTACCTGGTTTGTGGAGGAATTTAAATCATCATCAGTTTTCCTGAGTAAAGTTTTACCAAGGGCCTCTCAAAGGTTGAGCTGCCCTGAAAATCTTTTAAGAAATTAATAAAATCCAAAACATACTAAGAGTATAATGAAACATTCTATGAAACATTCTTTTCAAGAGGGAAAGTAACTTAAAAATTAGGCCAGAAACAAATTTAAAAACTTTTCAGTTTCACTTTATATAAAATGTTAATTGAAGTAGAAAATTGCTGTCTAGACCTCATACTCAGTGTTACAAGTGGTATAAAAATATTATAAAGGTTTCATTTTCATTACAGTAAAAACAGTAATAAATTATTATTATTATTATTCAAATGGGAATCTGTGTCACCACAGTAACTATGCTGAAATTATAATGCCTTCACTGCGACATTTAGGAAATGACTTGAAAGCAAAGCACACCGGCAAGCTTGTTGATGTTCCAAGGACACCTGTTGACACTTTCTCATGCAGACTGGCCAGGCACAGCGTGGACAATCGTCTACCAACAAATTCTTATGGGTGAAAAACAAAGTTTATTGTTTTCTCTATGATCTATTTGAGAACGTTTATCGCTCTCCTAACTGTGTACATTCAGCCATCGAATGACTCAAGATATGACTATGAAACTGTACTAGAAATATGTACATAAAAACATAGTATGTATTTTAAACAGTTATTTAGAAGTTCACATTCTACTAATGTTTATAAAACTGCTGTCAGATAATCTCTTCAGTGCCTGCCAGCCGACACGCTGTATGGAATCCCGCGGCGTTTCTGTTACAGTACCGCTGACACAGTAGCTAATAATACATCAGGTTTTACTCTGATACAGTCGGCCCCAACGGCTCCCCCAGTATGATCAGCTCATGGCTGACATTGGAAGAAAAAGGATGGCCTTCTGACCAGGTCCGGTTCTGGATCCCAACTTGTACTGCCCAGTCCGTTTCAGTGCCACATACCAGGTGGGATGCTCCCGGGAGCGATATGTGTTGTAGTTGTTGGACTCTAGTCTCTCAAAGAAGTAGCATTCGTCTGTTGTTCGTTTCTTAAACAGAATAGAACAGAATACTGCATGGTCAGCCACCAATACTATACTGAAAACAAAACAATTCTAAGATTTTTTTTACATTTATTTATACGTTGAAGGAGGCCTACATTGTTATATTTGAACTGCATTTAGCCTACATGATAATCATTTTGAGACAGGACACTTCACGTCATGTTAATGATGGGCTGTACTCCTGGTGGTCATTTCTGGGCAGTCTGTTCTGGGCAGTCTGTCCCCTTTCTTTCTCCTCACTTCTGCAGGGAGATCGAGCCCAAGCCAAAGCGCTCAAATGGCTAATATACCTCAACATGGAGCCCCAATATATAAATAAACATCGCAAATTATTCTTTTTTCCTGAAAAAAAAAATGATATAAAGAGTCAGTCACCCTTCCCACAAAACTGAGCAAAAAAAAAAAGAAAAGAAATGGCTTTCCTGCTCCAGGAGATACCAGCATCTGTGCCCGGATGAGGAGCACATTAAAGTCCCTAATTCAGCATCTGTGCCCGGATGAGGAGCACATTAAAGTCCCTAATTCAGCATCTGCAGGAGACTTTCTGACATCTGGCTCAGATCTGTGTTACCAAGAGCAATGGGGTCCCCACCACAGCGTTCAAACCAGAGCTATTCCCAAGTTTTCTTCCCGCTCAGAGTAGTTTCCAACCCCACCAAGGATACTTAATTTGCTTAGCGGAACATAATCTCCTTTTCCATTGGTCTACACACAGAAAACATTAACAGTTCATCAACTGCTGTTCAACCAAACTGTAGGATCTATGAGTTCTCCGCATAAATAGGCTTCCAATATAGACAACGGTATGCAATTAACATTATATGAAGGATTTATTAGAAGTACTAATCGGAAAGAATCAGAAAGCTAGCATAATTAAATCTGCCGCAAGTTGAGCCAAACAAAAACAGTAAGATGGGGTGAATTCCGGATTGAATTGGAGTGCTGATTAAATTATTAATCATTAATATATATTTGAAAGATTAATAAAGATTAAAAAGATTTAAAGAAAGATAATCGTTTAATCTTTTATAAAGGATTAAAAGAAAGACAATCTTTTATTAAAAAACAGTAAAGCAGTTGATAATGAAAAATGGTTTTGGTAACATTGTTGGCTATTCAACTTCAAATGAGGGCAGTAGCTTAGAAGTTATTATTTTTGCGAGACCTTTTGAGATTTGAGATGTCTATTAGAATTTAAAGCCAAGTTTGTGAAAGTGAATTGAAACGTTTTTCAGAGCAGGTTTCTTAGTGTATGCTCTGGTTGATCTTGCCTCTGTGCCCCATACCACATGAGCCTATGACTACTTACGTTCTGACACCTACAAGTTGTGTGTCGAGAAATGAGCCAAACATCAAAACGGAAATAGAAAACGATGCGTTAATTTAGGCAGAGGACTGAGGAACTTGGGCTTTGTCCAAAAATTGTTCAACCAGCCCAAGGAAGTCCATCAGTGGGAAGGAAGGGAAATGCGCTAGAAGAAGCTGAGGGAATGACAGTTGTGTTCATCGCTCATTATCTTGAAAAAGCATGAAGCATGTGGGATAATGTGAATGGACACGGATGATGTATCACCACACATATCATATAGATTCAGAATAATCCAGTAATATGTGGTACTGTATATCCAGAGAAATACACAGTCAAACAGGTAGCCTTAGCAATTGTCAAGCCTAATTCTTATGGTTTGGAGAAACCCACACCGTCTGTTAAACTGGGAATCTCTTACAGCCAAGAAAACCAGTCACCTGGCTCCTCATCCCAGAGGGTGTGAGGAACCCAAGTCAGCTCCTCAGAAACCACAAGCTTCCTGCCATGACTAAGCTGCCTCTGACCGTCATGTCCATGCTGAGCAAGGGGAGGGTCCAGCTGATGTTTCGAGCTTCGCACACTAAAAAATTTAAACCCAAACCCCAGATAGGTGTGGCAGCATTAGGCTTTATATTTAGATACATCTCTGTCAAGTTGTACCATTCATAATAACCCAACTTTCACTTGTAATACAGGCTGTCCTGAACAGGATACAGATATCCATATGACAGTCAAATGACTTCAGTTAGCCTGAGGATACAGACTGATCCATCAGATATACCACTGGGCAGGGCTGTCAAAGAGATAGGGTCTGTAGTTTTTAATGGAAATAACTCATAGTACGGCCAATTCAGTTTGTGATGCAAGTTGTGAGTGTTAGCGTTGATCACTATCACAATAGTTCAGTAGGCAGATAGGTTTGTTCTCTATGTCTAAGTAGCACAGATTACAAAAGTCTGACTTCTGAAAATCATTGGTACTGTTCCCCGGGCTACTTTGTTGAGCTGATTTGAGTCAAAGGGTCACAGGAAGTATACAGGCTAACCGAGCAGGTGTATTGGTGTTCTGGCATGGACTGGGTGTGGAAATTCCTTTTGCGAATACGCACCTCTATCATTCTTGACAGCTACATTAGGAAAATCCCAAAGAAACCAGCCCCCCCCCTTCCCAGTTAGTTAAAAAGACATGCTGGCAAAACTCGAGCAAACATTGTAGCATACTGCACTGATTTTGTTGATATGGACAATGAAATCATAGCAAGAAAATTTCCTCTGGGCATCATCTGAAGAACAGCCTGAATTCCTGAACGGAGCCCAAGTCCTGCTTGCCAGAGACAAAGACAGACTTAAAAAAATAGTTTTTAGCTGTTAGGAAGTAAGCAAAAGAAAAAGCAGAATATTTGAAGGATGATATTGTAGTAAAATTCCAATTTATTGTTTATTATGACATATAATAACCTAAATATGGACTAATTACAACAGGTTCAAACCTTTTCTTCTTAACAGTCACACAAATCTAGAAGCTAAAGGGAATGCATTATTATCTTACCGTTCCAAAGAGTCTCCCATCATCGTTCATGGCCAGATAGCGGCTGGATGAAACGCCCTTGATTACTACCACCCCAATTGAGGTTGCTTGGATCTGCAGTTTAACTGAAAAATAAGTTGTTTTAACCAATGAGAAGTTCAGATACAAATTATGAATGGTATTGTCTTCCCTTACACTAAAACTGCCATTAAACAAATTCAGTCAAGCCTGTTAATGTCCAGAAACACATGTACATGTATGCACATTCTCCATTTGACTTTAAAAAGGTTTTTCAGGATGCAGACATTGAGCAACTGGCTGACAAGAAAGTGCGGAAATGCCAGTGGTTTCTGAAGGACCCTCTACTTCACATTTGGGTTGAGGTTTCAGGATGTTTGCCTTGGCGGACGGGATCAGCTCCAGTTCCGTCACTGGGAACGTGTGCACGAATCCATCTGTAATGCTTTACAGTGACTAATATACATTTATAGCATGGAAGAATCAAACATTTTGGAATACAAAGTATCATCCGATGGAGAATTTGATGTAGCTCTACATACTAGGGCATGGTGAAAAGTTCATCTGAGGAGCCGAGGAAAGCAATTAATACGATTACGTTCTTTTTAAAAGACCAAAGGTTGTGACTCTTTGTCTTTGTTGCTTGGTGGAGAACCTGTTTAATCATTTCCACCCAACATGTGAGGACTGAGAGGATGCAAACAGAAGGCAACTGCAGACGAGGGACATGTCTGTCAGCGGGTGGGGGGCCACCTGCTCCACCAGGCAGTCTGAGTGCAGAGACGACAGGGACCGAGCTTGTGGGAAGGCGCTGTTTAAGGGCAGCTCTTTGCAGCTTCACCCACGCAAACGATTTTCTTTTTCCTACTCCTACTCTTATAAGCGTTCCGTTACGGACGAGTGAACGAACGCCCCTTTTTCGTTCGTCATATGAGGTTAGGCCTTCCGGCTGGAAGATGACCTTTTTTTGGTTTGAGAAGGGGGAAGGCGGGAAGGGGGGCATTTTTCATGCTGTTTCAACAATATATGGAAAACATCAGTTGCCCATGTGGCTAATAGTGACAATTTCCAATTTGCACAAATACTGCTACAGAAAATGGAGATGATAGAGATCCTGTTTTACATCGTTAGTGTCTCATAGTTCAGGCAAAAGAATTGTGACTAAGTTTTATAAATAAACAGTACTTTCTGATTTAACATCCTTTTCCTATTACAGCTTTCGTATTGCTGCATCCACTTGGCTTCCAAACCAAGGCCCTGGTGAGATTTGGAACTGAAGGGATCTAAAACGCTTCGTAAAGAAGAGAAACGTTGGTTTTCAAGAACCAGCTAATTGCAGTCTGAAGTTGAGCAACCGATAACTGATAATAAACAGCTGATTTCCAGGAAACATCATAACGTTCTTAAGTTACGTGTCACTGCAGCTATTGTGTGGAGTCCTCTATTAAGAGATTAAATTTCCATATTCTGGTCAACAACAAAAATTATTTGCCCTACTTATATAATCGGCAAAAACGTTGGCAAAAACAAAACCTGTACATTTCAGTTCCCTTTGATTAACGCAACAGATAACACATAACAAGATGCATTGAAATGTACTGAAGGAATATAAAACTGTTTATTAATGTTTAAAATGCCACGGCTTCCCTCTCGGGATCGCTGCTTGCTGTGTCATCACTGAGCCAAACTCTGCCATCTGTTTCACACTTATGCGCTTAAGGTAAGACAGGTCTGTGTGCTTGAAAACAGTCGGCACAGCGTGCAGGTATACTTCTCTGCAGCACCGACACTATTGCAGCCAGAAATACAACAGCACCTAAAAAGTTCCCTTCTTGTGAGACACCTTCACTCAACTTAATAAAGACACTGAAGGGAGTGTGAGTCTGTCCCACAAGTTTAACTAACTCTTGTAACCACTGCAATACCTAAAAGAATATCTTAAAAGGTCCCATTTTCCCATAATGCACTTCCTGTAGGTCAACATACACATAACAGCTAGGAACATATGTCGGGGTTTCTCTAATGTATTAAAGACTAACTGTGATATTAACTGTTCGTATCTAAACAAATAGTAGGATGTTTCCTTTCATTGCTAATCATTATACTGTCATTATACAACTGTTATTCAGTATCATATAGGCAAACAAATATTAATTACTAAAATATTCTTATAAACCTTCACGCTAAATTCACACCGAAACACTGTAAGCTGCAAACTTCCAGAACAAACCAGAGGGATCTGGTTTAGAGACAGATGCGGCTAATGCTGAGTTCCGTTCTGAGTGTGTGTGTGTGTGAGGCCAGGAACAAATACATGTTACACTCTCTTCCAACTCTTTCATCATGCTTAGCAAATGCTTCCGTGATAATCATTTCAGACTGTGCGTGTAACAGTCACGTGTGCGCACACCAAAATATAGGACACACATCACTAGAAAATCCCTTGTTTACATTTTCAGTACTGAGCACTACAGAGTACACAGCCTAATTACTTATATTAGCGAGGTGTCAGTGCACAGAGGGACAATTAATTTTAAAAGTAGAGAGATACTTTTTATGTTATTGCTGGGAACATACTTTTTGGTAGGTAAATTATGAATGCAGATTTGCCAGGACAGATGACATCAGCCAAGGTGTATGTGTGTCCCCTCTGCTTTGATACCCAGCTATGCCTACTTGGATGACCGAATGAAATCACTTACTGTGAGTGTCAGTTTTCTCCCGAGTCCCATCCACCCTCCCGTCTGCGTTGATCCTCAGGAAATAGCCGCCGTTTTTACAGTACAGCTTCTTGAGTTCCTTGAAGGTGCCGGGGAGGAATGAGCCACTTCCTCCGTCTTCGGGTGCGGCAGGGAGTGTGGTGATCCCCCCAGCAGCCATCTCCCATCCACTGCTGTCCACCCCGCCCCCCAGCCCCCGGCCTGTTCTATACGGCGTCCACAGGCTGAGGGCCGCTCTGCTGAGAGCCGGATCTGGCCTCTGCTCACTGCGTGCTGGAGTGTTCAGCCCCTCTGCTGGTCGGAGGAGAGCCTGGAGTCTGTGTAATGTTGCCCAGCTGGTCCTCGGTGCGCCTGCGCATGCCAAACAACATTACCTCCCTCCCTCTCTCCCCCCCCCTCTCTCTCTCTTTCACTTCACTGGCTCACCTAACTCAGTGCCAGAGCTGAGAGGGGGCGACTTTGTAAACACTGCTGCGTCACATGACCCCACAGCGACCCTATGTCCTGGGTGGGTGTTGGCTGACATCATCAGGTCTGGGTGGAGGTACACGCATGTGGTCCACCGCTTCTTTCAGCCTGCCTGACGTATAACAAGAGCTTAATACTACATGCTGGACAACACAGGAGTGGTTTTGGAGAAACCTTTAGAGAAGCAAATTGGTATATCTGCAGAAGGATAAGGACAGATGAGTTTTGGGAAGGTATCAGATGTAAGCAATTTGATAGCTGTAGAGGAGTCATTTAAAAGCTATAATGCACAGCTACAGAATGGTGACCGAGACACAGAAAAGGTGCTATCAGGTCAGCTAACAAACAGATATGCTTTTTACAGATACCTCTACACCCAGAATACACAGACATCAATGGGATAATATCTTCGTCTGAAACTCAAAGGAATAGTAAATTGAATACTTACAATCAGGAAATCACCGAATAAGGTGTACTGTACAATATACTTAGATTTTTAGAAGTTGTTAAATGAGATGACCATGATGGACTCACATAAACCCTGACAGCAAGCTCCTAGGTGAGGATCCATGCCTGCTGGGGATGGCACGTGCTTCTGGAACCTCGTGGATCTGGGTCTGTTTCCAGTATTTATGGGGGATTCCAGAGTCAAAAGAGACTCGATGGAGATTTCTAGGAACTCCATACAAACCCATCACAACCTGGAAGAACATGCAAACTCCTCATGTGGCATTACTACAAAGTGGAAAAATAAATGACCACTGTCAAGAAAATCTATCAGTGGGTGTTGAAATCTTCAAAAAACATGAAATTCATCTGCATAGTTTCACGTTCTGCTCGGTGATAATCACATCTCCATCAGATCACAAATTAACTTTCTTAAACAAAAGTGCTTCAATGGCACTGTGAAGACCTCAAAATTTGTCAGCTTCTGTGATGTGGCCAAGTATTAATCCATAAAGGTTTAATGGGTTAAATCCCTGCTGCTTCTGTGATGTGGCCGAGTATTAATCCATAACGGTTTAATGGGTTAAATCCCTGCTGCTTCTGTGATGTGGCCGAGTATTAATCCATAAGGGTTTAATCGGTTAAATCCCTGCTGCTTCTGTGATGTGGCCGAGTATTAATCCGTAAGGGTTTAATGGGTTAAATCCCTGCTGCTTCTGTGATGTGGCCGAGTATTAATCCGTAAGGGTTTAATGGGTTAAATCCCTGCTGCTTCTGTGATGTGGCCGAGTATTAATCCGTAAGGGTTTAATGGGTTAAATCCCTGCTGCTTCTGTGATGTGGCCGAGTATTAATCCGTAAGGGTTTAATGGGTTAAATCCCTGCTGCTT
>JAODLD010000056.1:5160478-5182503 GCA_026781065.1 Mormyrops boulengeri | reverse complement strand
CAAGGTGACCCGCTAGCACAGTGTGTAGTACTGATCAAGGTGACCCGCTAGCACAGTGTAGTACTGATCAAGGTGACCCGCTAGCACAGTGTGTAGTACTGATCAAGGTGACCCGCTAGCACAGTGTAGTACTGATCAAGGTGACACACTAGCACAGTGTGCGGTACTGATGCCTCATAAACTGCCTCGCTGTGAGTGGGGAGCCTCCTTGTGTTATACAGGCTTGTTGCCAATATGCCATTTCTTCTCTCAGTCCAAAGAAAGGCAGTTAGGTCAAATAGCACCTCTAAATTGCTTAAAGTATGTGCTTATGTGTTTGTGTTGCAACGGACTGACACTGCAAGCGCAAACTGAAGATCTCGTACAATGCTGTGTAGGATACGATACGAGATACCAGATTTTTATTTGCCATTCGGGTATAAAACCAACATTCCAGGCACATCGGAATTCTGGTGCGGAGCTCTCTCAGAGTCAAGTTAGTAGAACACTTATTTACTGAAAGAAGATGGTAATATCTACACAAGGAAATAATTTTTAAATACAAGTACTAATCAAGAAAGAACTATGAAAGAAATTTTAAATACAATAAGTACTGCAAATTATTGCATAGCTGCATAAAAGGTAGAAGTTGCACAGTTATAATATTGCACATCTTATCCTGTTGCACAGTTATAATATTGCACATCTTATCCTGTTGCACAGTTATAATATTGCACATCTTATCCTTTTGCACAGTCAGGGTGTTGTACATTCATCCTATTTCACCGATAATGATTTTAATTGCAGATGACCAGTGAGGTGAGGTACTGCAGGGTTATTATTTTACACGTTTATTTGTTTTGTTTTGCCGTCAGTCTGACTGTGGCGGGGAAGAAGCTATTGAAGAAGCTATTGAAGAAGCTTGTTCTGTGAGTGATGATGCGGTCCGCTCTGCTGTGTCTCAGATTGTACGTACAGTTTTTGTGTCTGAGCAGAGAGTGATCTGGGTGGAGTGAGTCCCTGATAATTCCCTCTGCTCTATTCCGACAGCGCTGTGCGTACATAGAGTCCATGGAGGGGAGTTTTGTCCCTATGATCCTCTCTGCTGTCTTTATGACTCTTTGCAGAGCCTTCCTCTCTGCCTGTGTGCTGTTCCCGTACCAAACAGTGATGCCTGTGGTGAGGATGCTCTCTATCAGTAGGCCTGAGTGAGAGGGCGATGGTTCAGGCCGGCCTTCCTGAGCTCATCAAGCCAATCCAACCTGTGTGAGATGTTTCAGGAAGCACGGGGAGAAATCTCATCAGATTACCTCAACAAACTGACATCTAGAATGGCCTGAGTCTACAAGGCTGTAATAGCAGAAAATGGACAATTCTTTGAAGAACATAATTATTCTTTTAATTTCAGAAACAATTTCTATCTTCGTCAATGACTATTTCCTATTTATTTAGCTATATTTCCTATTCAAACTCATTTAATGGAACACAAGGGAATTCCTAAGTGACCCCAAACATTTGAATGGTAGCAAAGAGTATATCCTGGAAGGAGTGTTTGATATAACCATTGATGTAAAATATTTGAATTCAGGAAGAGGAATGAGGGAAATCACACATAACCATACGACTGTTATTGCAAGCTTCTACTGGGAGTAATCTGAGAAAATGAATTCATCCATTCAAAGTAGTACTACTAATGAGAGCTATTGGATGCGGCTCAACACCATAAAACACCCCGACTTTGTCTCTTTTATAAGTGTAAAGTTAAGTGGGTTTTTAAAATTAGGCCTGGAGGATGTAGCTATTAGTGGAGTTCAACTTTGCACATATATGTATACATCTGTAACATTTACTGGGAATTTCCATCAACAGATCCAGACTGATGTCACCAATCCTCTCTGGTTTAAAAGTTACAGCCTGTGTCTGTTTCCCTCCATTGCTAATAGCTCCTCCAAAACAGCCCTGAAGCACATTTCAAGAAGAAAGGCTTGACTTTAGTTTCATCAGACCATAAAATGGTTTTTTAATAGGTGAAAGGCTCCGTCACTTGGGTTCAAGGGGGGGGGGTGCAGTAGCAAAGAGATTGCTGATCTCTGGCAAGTATTTCCCCATTTCAGCGATTGAGCCCTGTGGCCAATCTACCACTTCCGGGGCTCTAGGGAAAACTTAACTTGGGCGCCCCCCCTACCCAGAACTGGCCCTGTTTCTGCCTGCACATAAACATTTTAATTTGATATTTATGGTTTCATTTTTTATAATTTTTAGGAGGGAGAAGGGGCGAAGACATTCTGATGGAAGGCAGGGCAAATGTATTTAAATAACACAATTGAGATGTGAGGCTTTGCAGAGGCACATGGATACACTGAAAATATAAGACATTAAAATCACATTTAAAAGGCAATAAAAACTAAATCCTATAGGAAGAGAGTGTATCAGCTGGGAAAGTCCCTGAAACTGCCTTAATCTTAAATAAATCGCTGTATTGATTTTAAATAGCAGATAATTGCATGTTTTAAGTCAAATAAAAGTGGTTCAGTGTTGCCATAAGGAATTTTGATGGTTCTCAGTTGTTTGTATAATTTGGACACAAATCAGTGGCCTCATTGGCCTTTTCCTATGCGTTTCACTTAAAGCAACACATTAGTGATTCACAGTTAACTCTTTCCACTCAAAAGCAAGCAGCCGTTAAATTCTAAAGGTCATTTGCTGAAGAGAAAATGGTACATGCTGTTGATATGAAACTCCCTCATTGGTCTAATATGTGGATGCCCCCCTTTAAGAAAGGGCAAAAATTTCCAGAATTGTCTGTTAAAAAGTAACACATGTGGCCTTTCAGAGCATCGCATACACTCTTCATTCAAGGCTACTTTGTCCTACTGGTATGTACTTCTTAATATTTTTCATTTTGATGTACAGTAGGCTAGAGGCATGTTTATTTCACAGTAAGTATTCATACATTTTGTTTGACAGAATAATAAAAGCAAAGGGTCAAATTCTACCTGACGATTTGAATGTTTTCAAGTAATGTTTGGTCATGTATACAATAGTTAGAGAGACACAATGGCTAGAATATTCTGTGTGATTATGTTTTGAAAGGTGTGGTATGTTTTCGTCCCTCTTAAAGAACTTGTATATATGCATATACCTATACGTGGTTAATGAGTATGAAATACAAAAGTAAAACACACAACAGGGAGTGTAGATTACATGCCACAAAAACAATTTGCATTCAAAATCAGATGTTTTTTTGTCACTGTTGCTGTGAATTAGCAAAGATTGCTGGTTTGGCACTCTCTCTTTTAAAAAAACCCTAATGACAGTATGGTTTACTTCACGGAGACCCTGGTGACAAACAGATTGTTAAAAACGAAATTAATTTTGCTTACGGTGAACTCAAACAAGTGTGACAAAAATGAGTCATGCCTGACTCAAAATATGACGCCCAAAAGCCTGACTTCTGTTCACTTTTTGTCGACTGCTTATATAGTGAAAAGGACGGATACTCTGTCTATTATTATTATACTTCATTTTTCAAATTCACCTATACCAGATACAAATTGCCTGGGTTTCACACAGCCTTTTGTCTTCATAAACACATTTATTACATCATGTTTATGTATCAGGTGTCATGTGAGTAGAATAATGCGAGGTTCCTTTGAAACAAGAAGTGAAAATACAGGCATGTACAGACAGCAATATTTCATAGGATATGTTTAAAGTTGCATAACAGTCAAGGGTGTAGATTTGGTTTCAACAATGGTAAGAACCAAATCAGCCCTGAACCAACGACCCCTAAACACACAAGCCACTCCCAAAATGTTGGTAGGGATACGGTCCCCACCATCCACACACAAATCTACACCCCTGATAATAAAATAATAGGAATAATTCATCCACCTTGCACACACTTATCCTTGTAATAATAATAATAATGATAATGATAATAATAATAATGATAATACCCTGCGATGGGCTGGGGCCTCGTGCTGGCATGTTCCCTGCCTTGTGCCTGTAGCTTCTGGAATAGGTGGTTTCAGAAAAATTTTGGCTTGGATAATAATAATAATGATAATATTATAATAATTAATAATAATAATAATACTTTGACCCTCACCGGGAGAATTTTTCAATGACAAATATTTCTATATTTTGAAAGAAAAAGAAAATATAGTTTGATATTTAATAATATGTATATAATTTGAGCTTAATGGACAGGCATGTATAGTCAAACAGAAAAAAAGCCAGTTACCTAGTTAGTATTAGGTAAACAACTTAATCTTATTTTAGCTGTTTGCAAATTATTGAATTGAAAAACAATAGATAGATTTCATTTCATTCTAATGTTGGAAAACATTTATATTGATATTTATAGTAGAAATACAAAGTATCCACATTGTCACCTAATCATTAGTGGCAGCAAAAATCCGTTAATTTTATCTATTTATCTATTATTTTATCTATGATTTTAACTGAATTTCTCGCATAATTAGTACAAACACCAGTGTTTGAAAAAAAAAATTGGAATTTTGTGATTTTCTTTGCTTTATACCATAAAAAAATTTCAAAATAGGTGCTACCAAATTTTCCAAATTGCCAGATTCAAACAGCTTTTTTGGATCCTTATACAAAATAACGAATATAGCGATGTATTCATCTGTATGCTATTGATAGCTATCATAATACTATTGTATTTGTACACAGAGGAGTAACGTCTCATTTATTTATGGGTGTGGATAAAATAACGAATGTACCTATGAACTATGCAAAGGGAAGCCGTCGACACCACAGGTGGAACAGACAGGGTTTCTGGTCAGTGCCAACATCATGAATCCTACTTGTCCCATGCAGGGAACCAACCAAGACACCCCCCGCCTACTTCGCTCTTCTTCCTCTTCGTTTACCGTAATAATGGCAGTTTGTTTTTTTGTTTTTTTTAACCTGGAGTCATTCTGAAAGCTGATACACCTGACCACTTTTACGTGGGTAAATTCTCTTCACAAATGTCTCTCCTTAATATTGAATAAGCTAATAGCTAATAAGCACCCCTCAACAGTCCGAATCAAGCGAACGGCGATTTGTGTGGCTCGATCCCTGATACTGGTAGCCTCGGAGACAAGTCGCTACTACCATACTCTTGAGAAAGTACTCTGAATTATTGCTGCAGAAGAGGATATTTGTGTGTGTGTGTGTGTGGGGGGGGGGGGGTAGCAATCATGATACAGAAATGATGCTGATTCCTCCCGTAATGACTGAAGTTACACGCTTACCCAAGGCAGGCCGGAGAACCCTTTCAGTTCAGCGTTTTACTAGACACAGATAGGCCTGCCTTGATTTCACATCATCCAGATTTTTTTTCCACAAAAATCCTTGCAAATCTCACATATTGGCTGAATCTGAAATTCGTAGGGTGTCATGAGAGTATAGCTTGAGCGTACCTAAGGATTTCTTTAAATTATTAAAAGAGCACAGTATGGGCAGTGCAGGTCAGAAAAATACAGCGTTACATGTGCATGCATATTTCTGAACAATATCCAAATAGGATTCCAATGAATTATTGTGTGTCTCATTTAGAATCAACTGAATATTACTCATGTAAAATCTTGGGAATAAAACCTACAGTAAATGACAAAATAACAAACAGTATAGAAAAAATGCTTAAACATGGATGATGTCATTAGAGGGATTGACAGAGTGCTTAGTTAATACCAAGACAGAGACCCCCAAACTGGGCTATCCCTCCACAATGGATGTGGACTGTCTGTCTACTGGCCCTTGAGACAGTTAGCCAACACACTGCAGGAAACAGGTAACTAATGGGACTTGAGACTGCTGACTGGATCAGCGGCCGCCGGACGAGGTGCACAGAGAAACTGACTCTATGAAGAGGACTGGAAAATCTGCAGCAGGAAGCAGGGTCCAGGAAACAGGAAGTCAGGCTGAAACACAACAAAAACAGGATAACCAAAACAAACATAAAAACAAGGCACAATTTGCCTGACACACCAATTGTGGAGCAATACGCCAGCTAACTAGGACTAGAAATCCCAGACAGGACACCAGCCGCCCAGAACTGTGGACGGAGAGACAGACAAAAACAAAGATGACAGTAACTCTCACCAAAATCCACCATCCCATAAACTACATTCTTTAATAAACAAAGCTCTTCACTCAAAGGGCGATGATGATGACTGAACAGTCAGCAATGCTCATCGCTCTATGTAAATAAGACTCAAAGCCAATTACCAATGACTCGGAGCGAGACCCTACCAGGGTCACACCTGGCCAAATTCCCTGATCAAAAAAGCAGAACAGGTGTGACAGGTGACAGGGGTTTGGAAATTGTAATCTTGGTCCAGAGAACGAGCTCTTGGAAACAGGGGGCTGAGATTGTACCAACAACTGGATCCCTTCTCTAGATACAACTGCAAGCCAGCCGTCCTGTTAGGGTCCCATTAGAGGGAGACAGAAATGAATGCAATAAAAAAGTTCATTCTGAGGGTGATACTTTAACGGGAATTGTCTCTTTCAACATAAAGCTCACAGCACTGACTTCGTATGTCATAAACAGCTCCAAGGTCAGGATCCACCCTCCATGCTATCTTTAAATTAGAAGCACAGATGTTAATGCACAGTGTGTTTGCCTGCTGGTCATCAGACATACAAAATGAGCTTTGGATGAAAAGGTTCAACTGCCTTTTGTGCATTTAAATTTGTC
Organism: Mormyrops boulengeri; assembly: GCA_026781065.1. Classification (NCBI taxonomy): domain Eukaryota; kingdom Metazoa; phylum Chordata; class Actinopteri; order Osteoglossiformes; family Mormyridae; genus Mormyrops; species Mormyrops boulengeri. The sequence continues at coordinate 5,175,812 of JAODLD010000056.1, read as the reverse complement.
TAAAGGCAAGCACTGCCCAAGTACCATCTTGAAGATGAAATATTCTGGCTACACTATACAGGAGAAGTCAACCTTGGATTGGTTTGTGAGCAACAGTGTTATATACTAATGGCCAGACAATGTAGACTTTGTAGAGAGTGGAAAATCAGATTCACAGTATTAATTGAAGACATGTCTGATAAGCATTTTTCCAGCCAGTTTGCTGAGAATTACAATAAAGTAGTCTTGATATGACTAGGGCCACCATATTTGGTGAGATGAAAAAAGAATGTGTCCGGGGATCAGAATATTAATGAGGTTTCACCTTCACTGACCAATCAGGTAGTGCTTCCATCATGAATATTAATGAGCTTTAGCATTCATCGTCTAATCAGGTAGCGGTTCTTATCTTATGAATATTAATTAATTTTCCCTAACCACCCTGTAAAACGAATAACACAGTAATAAGGCAGTAACTTAGCAATCATCACGAAAAGTCATCAAGTCTGTAATGTCCTCTTTTAGAGGTCTCAAGCTTAAAGAATTTGACAAATGCATGATGTGCAAAGTGTTGCACTAGTAATGATTGTGATTCTTGTAAGTAATATCAAGGGTCAACAAATAAGGAAAGGATTAGAAGCCCCCAAACCAGGGTTATTGCCAGGATCTTAAGACATCAGGGCCTTAGGCCAGACACCTAATCTATCCGCGGAAGAGCACCGTATTGAATTCTCTCCCCCTGAAGTATTACTAGGGCAGCATGCATGCAAAAGTAGCTGAGGTAAATTTTAAACTGATTTGTAAACATATACTAGATCTATAAAAGATCTATAGTCTATAAAAGGAATAATACTTAAAATTGCAAAGCTAGGTAAAGTTTTTTTCTATAACAGAGAAAAAATGTTTTAGCGAAACTTGAAAGCAAGAAAAAGCCTGATCTTAATCTAGCTGACTAGTTATGTGAGAATTACATGTGCATAACAATGCGATCATCCAGCCGTATAGTATACTACAGCCATTTTTTGAAATTTTGAATACAATATACCCTGCCTCGTGTTGTGATGTCATTTGGCACCAGTACCAGTTTTAACTCCAATGGAAAACCAACACCTTGAAGAACCGTATTTTTGGTACTTTCTCTATATCTGCTGTGGTGGAAAAGCGGCCTCACATTAACGGTCTGGTATATTCATCTCTCCAAAAATGTATTGCCGTAATGGAGAATGTCATGATGAAAATATGCAGCATAGCTTAAAATATCAGAAAGAATGACTACTATTTACATAATTTACAAGTCAAAGAAATACATGATACTTCTTCAACATAGACGGATCGCTGTGATTTATCATGAGCCGTCATATCAGTGTATACAGTCACACAGCGCCTTCATTTCCATGATAACTCTTATTTTAAATCACAACCGCCCTGCCCAGTGGTTTGCAACAAAAAAAAGGGAATCAGAGTTGATTTTCAAGAAAACGGTGACTAATATTTCTGTGCAATCACCCACAAAGCAAAGTCTCTTTTTACTAAAAGTACTTTGTTCTTTACTGTGGTGTGAATTTAGCAAGTGACTTTGAGTTCACGGCTGATGTGCAATTACAAAGGGCATACATAAACGTGTGAATAAACATCACGCTACAAAGAGGCTCGTTTTTTTTACTGAGGCCTGAGCATCGTTTTGTGGAAGTAGCAAACCATTGATAATACATTTTGGACTGATATCAGAATCAGTGAAAAGCTTCTGTACTGGGTTTCATTAGTAGATAAGTCATAGTTGTTGTCTGGGCAACACTTTTGACAAATCAGCTGCTTAGTGAGAAAAGGGAATTTTAATGTAAACAAGAGGAAATATATGCTTGCTAAATGGAAATTTTATGTGCAGAACTGAAACACCGGAAGCTTTTTATAATTTTTTTTATCACATTTGCTTTCATAAAGGTACTTTTTCACACTTTTTAAAATGAACCTGCAAAAAAGAAGAATGGAAACAGTCAATACTTTCACTCCGGATAGGATCTCCCAATTAGGACAAGATTCGTAAGTCGTCATAATAAAATCTTTCCATTCAAGAGCTCTGGACCCGCAAACTAAACAGAGCTGCTATTGGTGTATAAAGAAAACACAGTTTTGTGAATGGAAATGCTTCATGCTGAAGTGGAAATTGATTTCTGGTCAGAATAACTACGGCAAATTAACAAAAGCACGGGACACTTCAAATATGAAAGTTTATAACATCATAAGTTGTTCTAGATCTTGCTCACCTACCAACTATATTGCAGTAAATGCGCTGTTTTAGGGACGGGTCATCAAGGTTTTTAATAGATCATAAATCATGAGGCCAACAGGCCTGTTTTCAGCTGTAAACAAGAAAATATGTATTTTAACTTCTTTCCATATACCTTTGTTCACAGTTCAAAGTTTGGTGGAAAATTACAATGTCTTGATGAGAGCAGAATTGACCTAATGCCACGAAGAGCCTGGCACATCATGGGGTTATTGCAGGACTTTTTGACCACCTCTCAATTTCTCCCAAACTGCTTCAAATTTTAACCATATCTTGTCCACATGAGACAGAACAAATTCAGACTTGTGATGGATTCTGATCAAGTTGAATTTTCATCATAGTCTTGTGCACCACCCAAGGGTCACACAAGGGTCAGCCAGTCCCTGGAGCAATTGGGGTTAAGGGTCTTGCTCAAGGGCCCAATGGTGGGGTCACTCTGCTGACCCTGAGATTCGAACCAGCAACCTTCTCAGTCCCAACCCATCAAGCTGTGCCTCTCCTCACATTTTTCTTTAAAATACTTTTTTGGTTGGTGCATAATTAATAGTTTTGATGTATTTAAAATTATTCTAAAATGTAGAGAATAGTACAAGTGTCTGTGCGGTTGTGTCCAAACTTTTGACTGGCACTCTGTGAATGTGTGTGTGTATATAATGACTGTGGTGCATTATGAGTCTGAATTCACATGCAAAATCAGAGCTGCAATCACATGCAACTTGACACTGATTAGAACACGCACTTCAGGTTTGAGTTTCTGAATTCTATGTCCCATTGAAGTAAAATTCAGAATGAAATTAAAGTTGAAATTGAAATTTGAAATTAAAACTGAGAGATACCTAGATCTTTTTTGGTGAGCAGACAAAACATATTGCAGATATGAAGACGTATAATATTACATATTGTATTGTAAAAGACGTGTACGTGATCTATACATGTATACCGTGAAATTTCCCGTTCATCTCCAAGCCACAATCCCAGTAGGGTCCTGGAGCTTATCCCAGGCTATCATGATGAAATGAAAAAAATATGCAGTTTACAATATCAGTCTACTGTGGGATGCACACATTTTCACATTGTGGCCAATTTAGGGATACTAATTTACGTAATAGCATGTTTTTGGACTGTGGGACCCCACACAGCAAGGTTGAAGATGCAAATTACACACACAGTGGGGGGTAGACAGGAGTCAATCCATAACCCTGGAAGTACCAGGCAACATTCCGAACCCACATTCCACCCTGTTTCTTCGCGTCAAATTAATATAATTCAATAGTCATCTTTGGTCATTGTACATATTTCCCCACGGGGATTAATAGAGTGATGATTATTATTATTATATATAGTATTGAATTAGCTTGTTATCTCATGATGTTAACTGATAACAAACTGCAACATTTATGTTAAGACTGACCATATTTCTACAGGTCATTGTCTTGGTACTGTGGTTAACAACTATGGCTGTAATGAGAACATTTGCAGACAGAGAATGTATGTAGTGCATAGTGAGAGTGCAGAGAGTGTATGGGGTGCGTGGTGAGAGTGTATGGGGTGCGTGGTGAGAGTTCAGAGAGCCCCCAGTGTAGTAGGGGCAAGAGTGTCCAGTGACGTAGGGGTTGAGGTCCCCTCTGTGTGTGATTAATAGTGCTATTTTATATTTTTGTTATTGTGCTTATTTAAATTTCTTTCTTTTTCTTATTTTAACATGTCTCTAAAGCACTTTGTAAACCCTTTGGTTCAGACAGTGCTATATAAAGTGATTGATAGATAGATAGATAGATAGATAGATAGATAGATAGATAGATAGATAGATATACGAGCAGGTGGGGATGTGAATGTGCACTTTCAAAGTGAGAATCCTTCTTGTGCCTAGGTAGAGCACCAGTCAAACGTGTGGACACACCAACACAAAGGTTCATTTGTACTATTCTTTACATTTTAGAATACAGTATAAAGACAACAAAACTAGCCAATATCGTTGTTGTGCTCTTACCAAAAAAGTATTAAACAATGTAGGGTTGGGACTCAGAAGGTTGCCAGTTCAAATCCCATGATTGTAAGGGTGATCCCGCCATTGGCCCCTGACCAAGGCCCTTAACCCCAACTGCTCCAGGGACTGGCTGACCCTACTGTCTCCTCTACACCAGTTCCATGAGGTGGCCTCCTGAGATGCTTTTCCAGCTGTCCTGAAGGAGGTCCCACATATGCTGAGTTCTCATTGGCTGCTTTTCCAGCTGTCCTGAAGGAGGTCCCACATATGCTGAGCTCTCATTGGCCGCTTTTGCTTCATTCTCTGGTCAGACTCCTCCCACACCATGTCTAATAGGTTTAGGCCACCAGGTCACCTGATGCGATAATCATATTCCTTTGTAGACAGCTTGGTGTATCTAAACTATTGACTGGCACGGTAAGTTACTATATTTCACTCTTTCATGAAAAATCGGGGGTTCATTGGCACAAAGGAAATAATAACTGAATGATGAAAATGGCTAAAAAGAAAAATGCAAGAGCAGTGGAAAGAGATTCGGCACAGTGTTATCTGCTGACACCCACTGCCCTTATATAATGCTATTTTCGTCACTCTGACTTCCCTTGGTGGTTTATTTATCTGTGGGTCTGTGGTTATTTCAGGGGATACGATGGAGGATATGAAAGGATGTGTTTAACATAGGCTCATGTGATCCATACTTACAGGCTTAACAAGGCAGTCATATCAATCATTAAAAACAATTAATCCTAAATTAAAGACCACCTGTATTTAAATTAGGGTCCGTTAATGTGAAGGACAAACTAAAAATAACTGTCTCAAACATAACATGCATCCATTTTCTATACTATTTGTCCTGTGCAGTTTTGTGGGGAGTACAGAGCCTATATCACGGAAACAATGGGTGAAAGGCAGGGAACAAGTCAGGGTGGGGTGCCGATCCATCATCGCAGGGCACACTCACACACCATGCACTCACACATGCGAGGCAGGGAACAAGCCAGGATGGGGTGCCGATCCATCATCGCAGGGCACACTCACACACCATGCACTCACACATGCGAGGCAGGGAACAAGCCAGGATGGGGTGCCGATCCATCATCGCAGGGCACACTCACACACCATGCACTCACACACCATGCACTCACACACCATTCAGGCACATGTGCTTTCCTATGGGCTATCTGATAACTTCAATTCACCTTAGCATGTTTTTGGACTGTGGCGGGAGACCAGGAAACCTGGATGGCACAGGGAGAACATGCAAACGTACAGCCAGGGTGGGGAATCAATCCCTTGCTTGTCAGAACTGCCTGTAGTGTTTGACAGTCAAAGAGTCCAATGTTTTCTTTGCAGGTGACTCTAATTAACCATACTATATAAATAGCTGAAACATACATTAGTTTACACCAGGATTCTCCTACCTTTTTTTACATTGAAAGCTACTTTTAGGTAAAGTAGGGGGGTAGAGGGGCAATGATATGAGCTGGGGGGGAGGGGGGCAGCAACAGTATAAGTTGCTGACCGGAAGGGGGTGTCGTTGGCGACGCCTATAGTTGGTGGCCAGGGAAGACGAGAAATTGCATGCGTGTGAAAAGCTACATTCTGAATGAAGAGCAATTAGGCAGAAACTCAAGGCAAATCTGTAACTCTTTTGGGTCTTAACCATGTCTGAGTGATTAAATATGGCCATTGTGATTTCGGTTTGGAATCACCCAGCAAAGGAACTCCTCTCTTGAGATAAAATCTTCCATGTTCCTATTTGAGCGGTTGGTGTATTCCAATCTGCTCTCAGCTCGGAGCTCACCGCAGCGCTCCGGCCTTATCGTCCTCTGCGTCTGACACCACTGCTCACTAGGAAGTGCATTATCCTCACCACTGTGGCTGAAAAATCACACGTAGGTATTTGCCACATCCACTTGGGTGTTGCCCATAGACCTGTGAAAACCTGTGCAAACTCCAAATAAGGTAATGGGGGAGGGATGACCCTGTCAGATTCCCCTGGACCTTCACTCCCTCCCTAATATTGCTTCTCAAATATCGTAACATGCTAGATCTTGCATATTATCATATCTTCTTGGACAATGTAAAAGAAAATACATACAGACGACAAAAAAAAACCTGTATTTGTTCCCTGTGAAGTAGATGAACTGTTTTGGTATGACCTTTGGTATGAACTTTGGTGTGAACTGGCAGATTGACACAGGCAAGAAACTGGGAAAACGATTTGCAGATGCGGCAGCTCAGGACGCGAATGATTAAACGTGAGGTGCATGGTTATGAGATAAGAATCGAAAGATATGGTGATAAAATGCAAGCCGTACTTTTGATTTCCTGTGTCTTCTCTTGGTATAGGGTCTGTGCAAAAAGCCCCTCCCACCACAGTTGTGGAATTATTAAGCTACGATGAGACGGTGATGAAACCACATTCATGCAAAGAGGTCCCTTTTCCTTATGATGACATGACAGAGGCTGAGGCCTTAGGCAAGGGAACTCTGGTGGTAAACCTGAGAATATACCTATCCCCGCCGATGACACAGGGGCCTGGAGGGCCTTCACCTCAGCGGCCCCCACCCACTATTTCCTGTGCGTCGCCATCCGGCATGTGGCGGGCAGGGGGTTTTCTCCGGCTGTACCACGGCAAGTCATCCAGTCCTGGGCTATGAGTCTGCAAAAAAACACACAAGGGAAGAAGGGCCTCAGCTTTCTGTTTGACTCTCCAATTTCGCTCATGGGACAGAAAGAGCCGAAACAGCGGGGAACGCGCCGCAATGATTTTCCCCCCCAAAAAATGCCAGTATACCCCAAAAAGCCACAGTATCAACCGGAGACACACACCATGAAATATAACACACACATGTCAGAATCAAAGTTATTTCAAATGGTTGCACAGTGTTTGCTGTCTTGTGCTGTTAGTCATGATGCATAAAAATGAGTCACCGACTGCAGCCCACCAAAAAGGTCTGATTAGTAAACACTACTTGATGGCACGAGGCAAATGACACATGACAACCAATTCACATAGACAACTGCTTGCTTAAATCTTTTCTACTTGCATAATTTTTTATAATATTTGCTTGCATGCAACAGCTTCTTGATTATAAACTTTAGACTTGTCAGTTTTCAGACTTGTCCCAATAATTATTCCTATTTGCTTTAGGATATCATGTCTCATAGCCTGTTCTATAATTTCCCAGGATTCCCAAATTTGTTACACAATTTTAGGTTACTCCATAATGTGTATTTCCTCTTTCCCTCCCTTTTATCTTATTTTCTATTGGCTTTTTTCTTTCAGATATCTGTTGTTTGCTCATATGTGGTCTATGAACCGTTTTTAATACACTGCTCAAAAAATTAAAGGAACACTTTGAAAACACATCCTGTCTCAATGGGAAAAAATCATGCTGGATATCTATACTGATATGGACTGGGTAATGTGTGAGGAATGAAAGGATGCCACGTTTGATGGAAATGAAAATGTTCAACCTACAGAGGGCTGAATTCAAAGACCCCCCAAAAATCTAAGAGAAAAAATGATGCAGCAGTCGAGTCCATTTTGCTGAAATTTCATTGTAGCATCTCAAAATCGTACTCAGTGGTTTGTATGACCCCCTCGTGCTTGTATCCATGGCTGACCATGTCGGGGCTGCTCCTGATCAGACGACAGATGGTGTCCTGGGGGATCTCCTCCCAGATCTGGACCAGGGCATCACTGACCTCCTGGACAGTCTGAGGTGCAACCTGGCGGCGTCAGATGCACCAAAACATAATGTCCCAGAGGCGTTTTATTGGATTTAGGTCAGGCGAGCGTGGGGGTCAGTCAATGGTATCAATTCCTTCATCCTCCAGGAACTGCCTGCATACTCTTGCCACTTGAGGCCAGACATTGTTGTGCACCAGGAGGAACCCAGGACCCACTGCACCAGCGTAGGGTCTGACAGTGGGATTTCATCCCCATACCTAATGGCAGCCAAGGTGCCGTTGTCTAGCCTGTAGAGGTCTGTGTGTCCCTCCATGGATATGTCTCCCCAGACCATCACTGACCCACCACCAAACCAGTCATGTTGAACAATGTTACAGGCAGCATAACGTTCTCCATGGCTTCTCCAGACCTTTTCACGTCTGTCACATGTGCTCAGGATGAACCTGGTCTCATCTGTGAAAAGCACAGGGCGCCAGTGACAGAATGCCAATTCTGGTATTCTATGGCAAATGCCAAATCCCACGGTGCAGGGCAGTGAGCACAGGGCCCACTACAGGATGTCGGGCCCTCAGGCCATCCTCATGAAGTCTGTTTATGGTTGTTTGGTCAGATTCATTCACACCAGTGGCCTGCTGGAGGTCATTCTGTAGGGCTCTGGCAGTGCTCGTCCTGTTCCTTCTTGCACAAAGGAGCAGATACCGGTCCTGCTGATGGGTTAAGGACCTTCTACAGCCCTGTCCAGCTCTCCTAGAGTAACTGCCTGTCTCCTGGAATCTCCTCCATGCCCTGAGACTTGAGACAGCAAACCTTCTGGCAATGGCGCGTATTGATGCCCCACCCTGGAGGAGTTGGACGACCTGTGCAGCCTCTGTAGGGTCCAGGTATCGCCTCGTGCTACCAGTAGTGACACTGATCGCAGCCAAATGTAAAGCTAGTGAAAAAAGATGAGGAGGGGAAAACGTCAGTGGGCTCCTCCTGTTAAACCATTCCTGTTTTGGGGGTCGTCTCATTGTCGCCCCTCTAGTCCACCTGTTAAACCATTGCTGTTGTGGGGGTCGTCTCATTGTCGCCCCTCTAGCCCACCTGTTGTTAATTTCATTAAAACCAATGCAGCTGGAACTGATTAACAACCCCCTCTGCTCCTTAACTGACCAGATCAGTATCCCAAAAGTTTAATTGACTTGATGCTATACTCTGATTAAAAAGTGTTCCTTTCATTTTCTTGAGTAGTGTATATATAATTCTCTAGTTTTGTCAAATTGGTGGTCGAATGACAGTCCTCACTCACTCTCTTCTGCAGGTTAATGTTTGCCACCTCACACTTTTCTCTCTCTCATGAGTTACTCAAAGTCACAACCCCATGACTAACATATCATCGAAATTCCTTCTGTGTAATATTTGACACAAGTCTTCATATGGAACATCTGAAATGATAACCACTTCCAGCTGCTAACTGATTATGCATATCTGACATCACGACTGGCTAATCAAATTCCGCTGATGTGAACATCATGGAACTTGCCTAAAAACAAAACGAGTTAATTCCTATATCTGATTTCAGGCATCCCACGCTGATAATATATTAATGTCCAATATTACTAAATTACATTAAATTACCAAGCGATGTGGCTGATGCACGACTCACCTTGCAGGTTTATACATCTGAAGGCATACAGACTCTCTAGAATTTGTCCATCTGTGCAGATGTTCACCAGCTGTCAGTCTGCACAGAATACAACTGAATCTGGGCCCAGCGAACCAAGTTAAGTATAGCAACCGTACCCCAAGAACAGGTACTGAAATAGTAAAAAAGTATGCCAGAATGTTTTAATAAAGAATCCACCACAGGAACAGACACCCGATCTGCAGAGGTGGCCTTAGTAGAACTTCAATGTGGATTTTAGTTTCACTTTATAGCAGAAGATCATTTTAGTACTTGTTTTTAGATAATACTGGGTACTTTGATTATCAATTTTTAAATGAATGAATGAATTAATAAATTTATTCCCCTTCCGGTTCATGGATATTACAGGAGGAACCTCTTCTTATCCCATGCAATAAAGTGCCACCCTGTACCACCCTGAAAGGTGTTACAGTAATAATAAATAGCTCCCAATATACTCCTTTAATCCCTTTAATATCTATCTGTGAACTTCAACTTAAATGATCCTTCTGCAGGTGGAGTTTGTGGATAGGGTGCGTGGCTTTCAAAGCACGATCATGTGACTGAAAATGAGTGACCTTCCATCTACGAGGGCTAACCTCACAGGCAGAAGTCACCTAAAGAAATACATAAAACAAATTAAGAAAAAGGTTCCTCAACTTTGATTTGATCGGAGATAAAACGCTTCATCCAATTTCAGTTGGATCGCATCAAAAAGCCCGAAGAAAACTGTGGCGGAGAGCCTGAAACATCAACTTAGTCATCTTAGAAGTCCCCAGATGACTGCGAAGGTATGTTTGTGTGGGAGGCTACAAAAAGGAAGGTTACTTTATTTTGTTTAGACACACATTGGGTTGCCTCCTTGGGTACGTCTGAAAATGGGACCTGTATCTTTTTTTTTTTTCTCTTTACTTTCCTGCACGGTGTGCCGATTGCGCATGTTGCAAACTCCGCTTCCTTCCCCACACGCGCACACGCACACACACATACACACACACCCCAAACTCACGTAGCTGGCCAGTGGAAAAGAAAAAAGAATTAGTCATCCCTTATGCCATTTTCCAGACCTGAAGGAGTGGTTTGCCAAGGACATGAAGATTACACATATAAATAGGTAAGCTGTGCACCTGGTCAAACTACAAAGTGTTCGAAAAGCTTGGCTAACTCTTCATATCGCTGTATCACTCTGGGAACCGACTGCGCACTATGGAATTTCTCGTGCTTTGCATTTTAGCTCTGGGATCCAGCGTCGTGATGGGCTTTCCCAAAGAGCGATCGATGCTCAGGCAGGTGCAACTGGAATTTAAAAACATCAACAAGAGCTTGATGGTGAGTCTTTAAGCCTAAATTTTATACATTTAAATGTTTTTTTGGTGCAAATCAGCCCCAAAGCAGGCCTTTTCTGCTGTGCAGGTAAATCGCTGTCATACAATTAATGTTCTTTCTTCTCTCTGCAGCACAATGAGCTGATGTTGCACACGCCACATACAGACGAGATAGAAGTAGGTGCCAAGTCTCAGTCGCCGTAACACAAGGGATGGGCTCACATTTCTGAACTGAACCATGCACTTATTAGGAGAAGCGTTTTCCTGGACACAATTTAATAATAAAAGTTTTCACTGAGGCAGGAGCTGCTCTCAGAACTGCTTTTGAGGGTGGAGAGCTTAGGAAGTCTTAGAAAGTCAATGAGTCACAGCTAATTTGTTCACCCGCAACACCAACCGTGGGTGTAAGTTTTCAAAGAAAATAATGTGCAAGGATGTTTGTCTGAATGCAAATCAGTAGAATAAGAAGAAAACTGAAAGAAATGTATTTTAGGATCTTTTCAGTGAAAAGTTGCTTCACAAAGTGTTACTGTAATCTGTGAGAGCTCTGGCTTATTGTAAACGCTCTCAGCTCAAAAGAAATTGTGCTCGAAATATTTACTGACTCACCAGCATAAAAAAATCACAAGCATGCAAAATGTGTTTACGGTTTTGCACGTACCTCTTGTATAATTTTATGTATCTTGAAGAGACACAGCACCAAAATGAAAATCAATTTTTTATCCCTGATTTTGAGTCTTGCTGACATGGGAAGTGTAACTTTAAATATAATGCAGAAAGGACACCAGCAGGATTATTTGCCTACAACCTGCAGGCTCCAGCAGGGAATTAAACCATAAGCAAGCCAGCTCCAGTGAGCAGTGCCCAAATCCTAAATGAAACACTATTAAACTTAGAATTGCAGGAGTTTTTACAATGTGCCTTATACTGCTGTACAGAGTTACACTTAGAGAGAGAACCTTTTCATTATTTGTGTTTTTATAATCAAACTGCTTTCTTTGCAAATTTCCTTGTAAGGTGCAGTGAATCGGTGAAATTCAGTAACTGTTGATATTTAACATGTTAAAGAAGGGAAAATAACACATTGAAAAGTTTTTTATTGATAAATCTGCAGAAGTCTTTAGAGTATTAGAAAACCTTAACGTTTCCTAGGGCATTAGAGATCTTTCAGTGAAAAGGTGCACATGGACGAGACATATGTCACAGTTTAGACTTTCGATAACTGCAAGAATTAGCTGACAGTAATACGTTGAAAGAAACTAAATTCGAGAGGTTAATTTGTGTCTGTTTCACCAAAGGAATATGCACTTTCTAGAATGAGAGCTGAGAATTTGTGAAATACTGGCTGGCCCTGCCAATGAAAAAGGTTCTCGCTTGCCTGCGGTTTGATGATCGAGTTCTGATGATAAACTCAGCAATATTTCTGTCCATGCAGAACTGCTGTTCGACTAGTGCACTCAAGTGCTTCGTGAAAAGCCTGCCGCGGCTCCAAGTGCCCAGCTCCGTCGCCAAGGTCAAGGCGACTTTCATCAAAAACCTTCAAAAGAAAATCATTGTGAGTAGCCTGAAATGTCTGGCGTGAACTTCATTGTCTGTTTATACACAACTTCATTATCATTGCTCAACGTGAGGATTTACAGATATTCTGTCCTTTTTTGCTTTGTAGGAAAACAGCGTGAGAACCTGCAGTGCGATTGAAACTCAGGTGAGCGACATTCATTCATTATTCTTTTTTTTCATAGAATTGTCTAAAAATGCTGCATAACTCGCACACTTTGCAAAAACCATAAGATTCCAGCAAGAGGAAATGTAGGTTTCTCACTTGTAGTGGTTTTTAGTTGCATTAAAACAGTTCCTAACACTATCGACTCAGTATCTGGTTGCATTTCCAGCCGCAATTCTGTTATGAACACGATTGTTTCCTTTGCAGAATGCAGTGTGCAGAAAGTGCGAGTCATACCCAGAACGAAGCACCAAAGAGTTCATGGACTCACTGGAAACGCTGCTTCAAATGGTGAGTTTCGCCGCATTGTTTTGGACACGGACTTAGTCATGCTGTGCATGTCGCGAGCGAGCGGTGACCTTATTATCGCGCAATTACAGACGCTGGAAAGACTGAGTTGAAGAGAAGATGGCTATGCAAACAGGATACCAAGACACTATTCCACAAAGAAAATGAAGAACGTGTTGATCAGAAGTTCATGATCAATGTAAAGCTTATTTATTCATTATTTATTAGTGTAGTGTTTGTACATGTTTCCTGTTAGTTTGCTGCTGAGTTTGGAGCTCGTTAAATAGTGATAGTCAAAAGTAAGGTCTGTATCTGACGTTAAAAATTTGAAATTTCTGAGGAATATCAAGTGATAGATATATTTAATTGGTCCCAAGGGAAAAATTTATTAAAATATAAACTGTACTCTGGAGAATGCAAGTATTGATCCCAGAACTTCTCACATTCTAAGCTCGCATTTAATCATTAGAGCTAATTCCTCTTCAAATGAGAGACACTGTACCACAAAGCAGTGAGAACTGATAAAGAACAAGAATCCTCAGAAAATATTTTATACCAGCATACAGTCCACATAGCTGTAGGTTTTACTCCAAATAATCAGCATGTAAAAAGTCTCAGCTTTGTCCTCCAGCACCACCAAGTGGAAAATGCGTGCACTGTCAGGAGAGCAGGGCTGAATCCATCCTGTTATTTATAAGTCAAAATCACGGAGATGTGCAGAGCCGTGTTGTTGCATCCCTCACGGGAGACTAACCCCGAACTTCACTTTATTCTTTGCGTTGCTCGGATGAAGTCATATATAGAGAAAATAAATATCTCACAATGAGATAGAAAGTAGTTTGTATTATTATACAAAAACGGCATAAGAAACTTGTGCCCAACTTTATTTTTCCATTTTGTGTATAATGTTAAATAAATTGTATTTATTAATAAAATGATTTAAGTACATTTCTGTTGTAATTGTGTGATACGGGGCTGTAACGGGCTGCAATGCAAAGGGAGCACTGAGCTTAAGCGTCCGTCCATCCGTCCATCATCCATCCATCCATCCATCATCCATCCGTCCGTCCATCCATCCATCCATCTTAAAACCACATTCCCTGAGCAGGTCACAGGGACGGCACACCAAGCAGGTCACAAACCTTCCGTCTCCAAGGCCACAGACTCTAGGTCCTTCTAGGGGATCTCCAGGTACCTCAAGCCCCTCTCATCCTGGGACACCCAGGGGAAACCATCCCAGCTGACCGTAAATCAGCATCTTACAGTCAACTCCAGAATTACTGGTGATCCCAAAGAAAGAGAAGTGAAAACAATACCATAAAATAAATGCATATAAGAAAGATTATTTCCCCAAAAATGTGTAGAAATATTGCTTACCATTTTAAAATATTTGATTTAACCTTTATGTTACGAGGCAAGACATTAAGAGCACTTTCTTATTTACAATGACAGCCCAAGAAATACAAAACACACTTGTAGAGAAATGGAAAGAAAAGGGGGGAAAAACAAATTTATCTAATACATTTATCTAATAAATATAATTCTTTCAAAAATATTGCATTATATTCAGTGGCAGAACAACTGCACACTGGGTCCTGGAGCAAAAATGGACCATGCACCCAGCCCTTTCCAAATTCACACACAGGGCCTTTTGCATCCAGGCAATTTGCACTGGATATACAAATTGTACTGACTATACAATTTGTATATCAGTGCAATTTGTATATCAGTGCAATTTGTATATTGTTAATATTCATTAATTACTCTTGTGCCTCACCTTGAGTCGCCTGCTTTTTCTCAATATCGTTGTCAAGTGACAATGACAATAAAGATGATCTTACCTTATCTTAATAGGAACAAGCATTAAAATTGCTAAATTTGCTAGCTGTGATTTGACCAAATAAAAATATTGGTAACTTATTGATAGTGTCAACCCAGCGATCACGGTCCTTGTGATGTGACAACTGCATGGGAATTATTATCATCGCATATCATGCAGCTTTAGTCGGCATAACTTCCAATTACTATGGAAAACTGAAAAGAAAACAAAGATGAGGGTATAATGCTAGTGAATTCAGTTTGTTTCGCCAAATGATTTGCCAAGTGTCCGCCCAAAATATGTTTTACATAGTAACCCAGCAGAAGCTATCCTGCTGGCTACCCTTATAATAATAATTATACTTCATTAACCCCTATGTCAGAAATTCTATTTTTCATCTCCAAAGAGACACAGGTGAGAGTGAAGTTGGTGATCAAATTACACGGTCAGTGTTCTGCACCCTTGTAGTAGTTATGTTTAAAGGTCTTACTCATAAGAACATAAGAAATTTACAAACGAGAGGAGGCCATTCGGCCCATCAAGCTCGTTTGGGGAGAACCTAA
>JAODLD010000056.1:5128293-5138839 GCA_026781065.1 Mormyrops boulengeri | reverse complement strand
GTTACGGTTATGGTTAAGGTTAGGGCTGGGTGGGGGTTACGGTTATGGTTAAGGTTAGGGCTGGGTGGGGGTTACGGTTATCATTGTTGGGATTCTGGTCTTTCCCATAGAAATGAATAGGTGGTCCCCACAAACATATGAATACAAACATATGTGTGTGTGTGTGTGTGTGTGTGTGTGTGTCTATATACCAGCACATCACTTTCAGGACCTGACTGTTCACTTTGGCACAATGGCACCCATGAGATAAATGTGATTCACTTCACCTGTCAGTGGTTTTAATGTTATGGCTGATCGGCGTGTGTGTGTGTGTGTGTATATACCAACTGAAAACAAATTGAAGAAACTGTTATATTTCCTCCTGAGATCTACAGAATTTTTTTAAAAATAATATTAATTAAAATTTTGATTTGACAGGAAGAAGTTTGAAAGGTCACACACGCACATGTGATATCATCTCAAATCCCCATCTGTCGTCTTTAAGGACCAACAGGACTTAATACTGGCATGTACAGTATGAGAGAAATGAACAAAGATATAGTGTCCTGTACAGAGGACAAAAATGAAATTGCTGGATCTCAGGAGGACATACAAATGCCCGCGCCGCAAATACAAAGCTGCACTGCCTGGTCCCTAGATTTCACAGTGTGCCTTGCAGTAGGTATTAGGAACACACCCTTTCAGGGGAAAACAATCCACTACTACAGAAAAGACACCACCGTCCTACAACAATGAATAGACGAATTCGTCACCCTATTCATAGAGGACCCACCTGGACTGATCTCAGTGCAGCATCTACTCCATCGTCATGATGCGTGCTTCCTTTAAAGCGAACATGCTTTAAACATGGCAAATACGAGACAATCCACGGCGATGAAGTGCGCAAATTAGTGTAAAACTGCCCAACAATGCAGAGCTAAGTTTGAACAGGAAACCAGCGTGCTTCCTGCATGCTCACTGGATTACGTCTTCCGGTGGTTGCAGACACACACATCCACTAGCAGATGGATAACAAACAAAAGTGCATTTTAAAGTATGTCGTAAATATAGCTACCAAATAACTGTTATCTCTATCAGGTCAAAGTCACGTCTATTGGTCCAGAACCGTTTCTGAACTTATTTGGGATGTGCAAAGCTGGCTCAATTTCTGAACATCTGAAGACCTCTAAGCCAGGACTATTATATGAATGTCTGGTCAGAATATTTATAGATTTTTACATATGCAGACGTACAATCCAGACTATTAAAGGAAAACTTAACTTGATTAAGGGTTTTGGGTTATACACAAGTTAATGTGATGAACAATGAATTAAAGCTAACAGGGGTGTTTACCATAACTAGCTGTTCATTCACCCCAGCAGCGATTTTATCGGTCGATGCTGCTTTTAGTGCCTCAGCTTTGTCGCTGGTGTCATTCAAGCTACGTTTTAATGGGAACAGAACTCAAACTTAACTAGAGATAAGATTTACTGTCCGTAAAAAGAAATGTAAATTGGCATATGTGAAGCAAAAATTATGTATATAGATTATATCTATATTGCCTATGTCGTCTTTAATCATATCATTCAGACCCATTGCCACAGGTGTATAAAAGCAAGCAGCTAGCCATGCAGTCAGGGTTACAAACATTGTGGTTCTGAAGAGCTCAGTGTGGCAGACCACGTAAAAGTAAGAGAGCGGCGTCGCTGAGTGCTGAGGCGGGTAGTGCATAAAAGCGTATGCGTGCTGAATTTCCTCTGGCATTAACTCCAGCACAAAAACTGTGCACTGGGAGTTTCATTGAAGGGGCTTCCATGGTTGAGCAGCTGCATGCAGGCACATCACCAAGCACAATGGCATGCATTGGATGGAGTGGTATAAAGCATGTTGCCACTGGACTTTGAAGCAGTGGATATGGACACAGGGCATGGTGCAGGCAGAAATGAGGGTGACGGCCCACTGGCAGCTCCGAGACACAAAGGTGTTTATTAAAGAGTCTAAAGCAAGCACAAGCTGGGAAAATCACAAAATAACAGGAACATGAGGGGTCAAAACTAAAGAGGGGAAAACACTGCAAACAGAACCATAAATAAACCTACAAAGGGAACCAGGCAACAGAAATTCAGAAAGAGCCTAAGTAACAACACACAGCAACATTAGCACAATGACTGACTAAGGAATAGAACACAGGTGGGCAGATAAGAGGCTAAGAAGAAGCAGGTGAACTATAACAGAATCCGCCAATGAAGAGGAACACGGCTCGACAATAATAACACAGAAACTGGGAAACACTAAGGGAAAAACAGAGAAACCAAGAAACAAGAGCGGAACATAAACATGGCGGGGCAGAGAACCATATACAAGACAAATTAATCACAGGGATAAACAGTATCAAACTCGACAGATAAAACGATAATAAATAACCAAGCAGTGACAGTGGCCCCTGGTCAGCCATCCTGAAACCCACAGGCACCAGGGGGGATGGGGAGCAGTGGACAACTGCTTAGCCGGTTAAGTCACACAGGGGCCTGGAGGAGCAGGCACCCATACTGGGGACTACACAACAGAAGAAAGAACAGGATGGCCAGCGACACCTGCTGGACAAGACACATAAGACAGGGACCGATGGCGCTGACCCTGACAGGAAAACTGTTGAGTGATGAATCCTGCTTCTCTCGCTGGCAGTCTGATGGACGAGTCTGGGTTTGCCGGATGCTAGGAGAATGTTACCTGCCTGACTGCATTGTGCCGACTGTAACGTTTGGGTGGAGGAGGGGAAATGGTATGGGGTTGTTTTTCAGGGGTTGGGCTGGGCACCTTAGTTCCACTGAAGGGAACTCTTAATGCTTCAACATACCAAGACATTTTGGCCAGTTCCATCCTTCCAAGTTTGTGGGAAGCCTTTTTCTGTTCCAGAATGACAATGACAATAACCTCCTCTCCAGAGATTTCATATCTTGTCTGGATAGCTTTGGATTTCAGCAACACATTAACTTCCCTACTCACTGCAAAGGCCATATCCTAGACCTGGTTTGCTGTTCTGGTGTCACCCCCCCTGACGGCAAAGCCAATCCCACTCTCCGATCATCTGCTTATTACCTTCAATATAAATCTAACACTTTCCAAAATTTCTACTCCTCGTAATATTGCATTTATGAAAATCAGTAATATTGATCCTGATCTTCTCATCTACTGTAAATGACCTCCTTTGTATCCATAGCATATCTACCCCTGATGAACTGGTCTCTTACTACAATGCCGACCTCCACAACCTACTTAATACATGTGCTCCAGTTAGACATCGATCAGTCTCATTCTCCCGCTCAGCACCATGGTTCACTCCCACCTTTAGCCATCTCAAAGCTAAAGGACGCCAACTGGAACGCCTTTTCAACAAAACTGGACTCACCATACACAAGGAATTGTACAATAATCATGTCGTGTTTTATAAGAACTGCAGTGCCTCGGCCAAATCCACATACTACTCTGGTTTAATCTGCTCTAGTGAATGTAACCCTAAGTCTCTCTTTTCTCTGTTTAACAATATTATTAGGCCTCCGGACTTTTTTCCCTCTCATATGTATTCTGCTGATTTTTGTAACTCCCTCATTTTTTTACATCAAAAATTTCTGATATCCACCAGCAACTTAACTTTAACAGAGCTGTAGCTCCTGATGCAGACTCCCTGCTCCCTTATCCGTTTCCCTGTCAGTCATTTGCAAGCTTCACTCTCCCTTCCATTCATGATATATCTGTAATTATTCAAAAATCTAAATCGTCCACCTGTCAGCTCAACCCTCTACCTGCTACTCTAGTTAAAACCTGTCTCCCCTCCCTGGCCCCCCTCATTACCACCATTATCCACTCTTCCCTTACCACTGGAATTGTCCCCCATCACTCAAAACTGCTTCTGTTACTCCAATTCTCAAAAAACCAGGTGCAGATCCCTATATCTTCGATAACCATCCTATATCAAACCTCCCTTTTATTTAAAAAAATCTTGAGAGAGTCATTGCCTCCCAGCTTCACACACACCTCAGTAACCATAACCTCTATGAACAATTCCAGTCTGGTTTTCGCCCCCTTCATAGTACAGAAACAGCATTATTAAAAATCACCAATGACCTCCTGATGGCAGCTGATTCTGGCCTTCTCACCATTCTCATCCTTCTGGATCTGAGCGCAGCCTTTCACACTATTTCTCACAGTACTCTTCTGAATAGATTATCATCCATTGGCATCAGTCATACTCCCCTTGCTTGGGTCACCTCATACCTCTCTGGCCGTACTCAGTTTATCCAACTGAAATCTCACTCTTCACGTTCATTTCTCGTTTCAGTTGGTGTTCCCCAGGGTTCAGTATTGGGGCCCCTTCTATTCGTTATTTACATGCTACCTCTTGGCCACATATTTAGGAAATTTAATATCAATTTTCACTGTTACGCAGATGACACCCAACTCTATATCTCCGCCAAACCTAGCTGCTCCTTTCCACCCTCTTCCCTCTCAGACTGTCTAGTGGAGATTAAATCATGGTTCTCCTCTAACTTTCTCAAACTCACTGGTACACCTTCCACTCTAACTAAATCCCACAGTTCCTCCATCAATATTGATAATTCCGCTATCCACCCCTCCACCCAGGTTAAGAGTCTGGGTGTCATCCTTCATTGTACTCTTTCATTTCAGTCACACATTAGTCATATCACCCGGTCCGCATACTTCCATCTGCGCAACATAAACCGACTCCGTCCCTTCCTCACTCCCCATGCGGCTGCCATCCTTGTCCAAAGCCTCGTCACTTCTAGGATTGATTATTGTAACTCTCTTCTTTTTGGTCTCCCTAACAAGTCCCTCCATAAACTCCAACTCCTTCAGAACGCTGCTGCTCGAGTCGTAACTCGTACCCCCTCCAGGGAACATATCACCCCAGTTCTACAACAGCTTCACTGGTTGCCCATCGAAACTAGAATAGCATGCAAAATTCTGCCACTAACTTTCAGATGCATTTACAATCTCGCCCCTCCCTATCTATGTGGTCTGCTTCACATCGCCACACCATCCTGATCTCTCAGATCTTCATCTGCCACTCATCTTATTGTTCCCTCTGCCCGCCTCGTCACCATGGGACACAGAGCTTTCAGTCACTCTGCTCCCCGACTCTGAAACTCATTTCCGCCGGATATCAGAAATATTGACTCTTTTCCATTGTTTAAGTCAAAACTCAAAACCTATCTGTTTAAATTGACTTACTCGCTTTAACCCGATTGTCAGATTATGTAAAAATCTCTTTTTAATTATTTGTTTTTATTGTTTGTCTTTTATGGGCTATGTAAGGTGACCTTGGGTTTTAAAAAGGCGCCCACAAATAAAATGTATTATTATTATTATCATAAAAGTTCCTGTAGGTGTAATGGCCAAGTGTCCCAATATTTTGGTCATATAGTGTACGTTGGTGAACAGTGGTGTTTTACATTGATAGACAGATAGAGGGTAGAGGGAAAAGAATAGGACTCATATGTGCAGGCAGATTAGTGTTGGTAGAAACTCTTGCCTTTGCCCTCAATACCAATTGAAGACGCATCTAATAAGAATTTTTCCAGCTAATTTGCTGAGAATTGCAAAAATCTAGTCTTGATATGATAAATTCTTGGGCAAGTTTTTCTACATAATCCATAGGTATAAAGCATTTTTTTTACTTTGGCTGTATTCCACAAATAAATTACAGACTCCACCTGAAGTATTGAGTTTGACATAGAAACCATCCAGGTTGAGCTAAAACATCTGAATGTGTCACAGTAACTTAGCTGTCACGCCCACGTCGCAGAAGCAGCACCAGCAGCTGAAGCCAACTAAAACTAATCAACGAGCGCTTTATCTTTAACTGTGTGTCTCTCCCGCAGTTACGGTCTGTCCTTCTTGCCCTTCCCGAGCCTCCCACGCCTCCTGCCTGCCCTCCTGCCCTTCTGCCCATCGCGTGAAGCCCCTTGTGGATACTCTGCAAAGAGCAAGTTGAGGGAGGCGTAAAAGACAATTTCCCTACGGGGATTAATAAAGTATCAATTATTATTATTATTATTATTATTATTATAGACATCTTCCATTACTGCAATCTGATATCTCAAAATAAGGACAGAAATAGATTATGCCTAGGCCTTTATCTGTGTTGCATGGGTCCAATTAAACAGCCTCGACATTAGGGTGAGCAGATAATCCATGTCAGGGAGGGCACTTTGAGCCACCTCAGGTTTTACACATGACTTTAAAACTGGTTAAACAGTTCGGTTCTTCTAGTGATTTGACTGGTTTGTATCCTTGATTGAAAGACTCATCTCGCTGTGTCATTTTAACATTAGCAGCACATGCATGATTTTTGGAGACTGACCAATCAGCACAGGGCAATAACTCGGTGCTTAAGTGAAATCCAGGTCCTTTTGATTGAAATGGTAGCACGGTAATGTTCTCCTGGCATCCACCAAACCCAGACTCATCCACCAGATTGCCGGGCAGAGAACTCTGATGACGCTCCACATTTCCACTGCTGCGGAGTCCTGTTGCGACGTGCTTTATGCCACTATATTAAATGCTTGCCGTTGCATTTGGTGGTGTGAGGCTTGCATGCAGCTGCTCAGCCATGGAAGCCCATTCCTGGCTCACAGTTTTTGTGCAGGATTAATGGCAGAGAAAGTCTGGAACTCTGCTGTTATTGAGAGAACAGATTGTTGATGACTTTTACACACTATGTGCCTCAGTACTTGGAGACCCCACTATGCATGAGAAAGATACGCGGCATCGCTGACAATGCCGTCGACCCCAGAGGGATATACGGACCCAGACCACTGAGGTATCTGTCAAACTTCTCGAATGCCCACATGCCCGCCAAAGCCCCCTTTTCAGTCTGGGCGTATCATGTTTCAGCTTCTGTAAGACATTTCGACCAATAATATGCTACGGGTTTCCATTGTTGCCCATGGAGTTGAGGCAGCACGCCCCCTCAGTCCATAGCTACTACCATCAGCGGACACAGCAATAGGCTTGTTTACATCATAATTAGCAAGTATTGGTGTAGTAGTCAGCAGCTGCTTTATACGGTATGGGTGAAATAAACGCCACCTCGTGGTTAAACCCTGAACAACCGCTTCAGTGTTGATTAATTGCGTCTGGCAGCCCGGCACGACACCTGGAGTAATGAAGAGACAGTGGTGCGCCTGGCGTTGGTGCTGGAAGCACACCAGGCTCTCCTCAGCTTGACCTCTGATGAGCAGCAAAATTTCACTGCCCTGATGGAGGCACTGAAGCAGCGTTTCCGCTTGTGGTGGTCAGTGAAGGCAGAGCGGGAAGAACTGACAAAGGCAGGACAGAGAAACCCTGGGGGCGCTCGGTGCAGACCTCCACCTCCTTGAGCCATGGCGGAGACATCACCCGACAGCCGCTGCTCCCGGCTACCACTGCTGAGAGATCGCACACTTTGCTCACAACCAAAGCTGTATTTGAAAACTCTACCTCTGCGAACTTACTTATCAGTACCTTATTGTGTATATACATATCTTGTACATAAATAGCGTCTGTATGTACCCTCCCATTCAATTTATGCTTCAATCTATTTATTTGTAAATATACTGTGCATCTGCTGGTGTGTTCCAAACTAAATCTCATTGTACTTACAATGACAATAAAGCATCTATCAACTGCCCTGCTCCAGCACCTCACCCATGTCCCAAACAGCTGCCAGGAATCGCTGGGTGGGGGGAGCTGTAAGGGGAACACCACCCACAACGCACGGAAGTTCGGATCCCACCCAGAGTGGTCCGACTTTGTGAGGCTACTGCTCTGTATGTCAACTGCCTGGTAGATGAGACACCTTGCCGAGCCCTGGTGTACACAGGGTCCATCATCACCCTGATTCGCCCAGGCATTCTATCAGGCACCGGTCGGGCTGTGCCAGCCAGCTGGGAGATGACTGATGTACAGCTGACGTCGGCGACTGGCTTGCGCACAGCTATGAGGGGGAAGAGGCAGCTGTGAGTCCAGCTGGCCAGACACACAGTAGTGAAGGAGGTCTTGCTCGCTCACATCTTCAACCCCTGCATCATCGGTCTACACTTGCTGGTTCATGTGGGGGCCATAATCGCCATGCTGGGAGCAACCCTCCACCTCGGCGCTGATGTGGTGGCCAGCAGCAGAGGAGGACATGCGCATGCATTGGGGGAAGGGAACGGCCCGCAACACCCGGGGAAAGGTCACCAGAGACACAGCCCCAAGCTCTGCCCGGATGGCAAAGCGCAGCGAAATCACAGAGATCAGCGTGATGGCATAGTGCAGCGAAATCACAGAGATCAGAGAGATGGCAGAGCGCAGCGAAATCACAGAGATCAGAGAGATGGCAGAGCGCAGCGAAATCACAGAGATCAGAGAGATGGCAGTGGCACGAGTCAGAGAGCCGTCCGATAGCCTGTGCGTGGATTTGGCGGTCCTCGTCGCCAAGAAGGATGGCTCGCTTCTGTGTTGACTGCAGATTGCTGAACCCAGTAACAAGGAAAGACTCCTATCCATTGCCATACATCGATGACACACTGGACTACCTCGCTGGGTTGTCATGGTTCAGCACCTTGGACCTCTGGACTGCCTACTTGCAGGTCGAACTGGCCCCAGAAGCTCGCCCTGAGACCGCTTTCTCTATCGGCCACGGAGTATGGCACTTCTGGTCAATGCCGTTCGGCTTCTGTAACACTCCGGCTACGTTTGAGAGGCTCATGGAGTGTGTCCTGTACCACGTTGCCCGAATCGAGTGTGTTCTACAAGGGTCCTCGCTGCTTGCTTTGCCCAGGCAATCTGGAACCTAAAAACTGTGTTCTCCGCAGTCAGGCAGGTAGGATTACAGCTGAACCCCCAGAAATGCTCCCTCTGCCAGCACCTGACGCACTACCTGGGCCATGTTGTCAGCAAGGAGAGTGTAGCTACCAACCCGGAAGAGGTGGCAGCAGGGCAGGATTGGCTGATTTTATGCAACATGAAGGAGTTGTGTCACTGGTGCTGGTGTCTTACGATTGGCACTTTGTAAAGGACTTTGCCAGCATTGCAAAACCGCTGCACCAGCTTCGATGAAGCCCGCATGGCAGCATACTTGGATCCGTGTCTCCCTTTCATCCTGGACATGGACACTAGTAACAAGGGGCTAGGCGTTGTGCTGTCGCAGGTGGGGCCCGAAGAGGAGCGCGTAGTTGTGTATTTCAGCCCGACACTTACTTACTGCTGGCCGTGGTGCAGGCATATAATCACTTCTGTCCCTACGTCTGTGGCCGGTGGATCCGGTTGTGGACAGCCCAGACATCACTGGCATGGCTCCTAAACTTTTACAACCTGGAGGGCCAGCTGGCCCGCTGGTTAGAAGTGCTGGCGGAGTTCGATTTTGAAGTGCAGCATCACCCCAGGAAGTCGCACAGAAATGCAGACGCTCTGTCTCACAGTCCCTCCACCACCGAGAGCTGCCGTCACTGCTGCTGGGCAAATGAGCAAGAGCAGCTCACTGCGGCAGTAGCCACTGCATGCACAGTGCCAGACGATCAAGCCTATCAGGATTTTGATCACCAGCAGCTCAACACGGAGCAGCACAGCGATGCCATGCTGGCCAGGGTGAAGGAATGACTGGGCAAGGGCAGGTGTCCGGGCTGGGAGGTGATCTCGGCCTCTGGAAACACTGGTCTACCAGTTCCAGTGGGACACCTTGGAAGAGCATGAAAAGCTGCTGTACTGGTTGCTGTCACTATAATTTTTTTAAAAAAGCTTACAGCCGTTGCTTTTCAAAACATAATACTTCAAGCGTGCATACATCCACGATTTACACACTACTGGAAGTTCCCTGTCCCACAGTACAAAGTATATGCATCAAATTAAAGGCAACATATCGAAATAAAAGTTGATGTCAAATGATGGCATATCAAAATAAAGGTATATTACCAAAAATAATATACAACCATCCTTCACAGACCCAATTAAATCAGAGAGCAGAAAAAAGAAATAGAACAGAAAGGCTGGGCTGTCATTTCCACAACCAAAGTTCTCGTATGGTGTGTCACACCAACCTGCCGGAGAGCTGGTCTTAAGTCTAGGCAGTTGGTAAACAGGTAGGTCGTTATGTCAGGAGTGTCTGTATTTTGAAAATTTGAACATTTCTTGTTGTAGACTGTTTTGCCTAAAAATTCCATTAAAAATGATGACTAGCAATTTAGTAGACAAGGCACGTTATGAATGTATTCAGTTATGCATGAATTGAGTCATGTATGCATCTGCTTAGAAGACGATTTTCACATCAAATGAAGGAAATGAAGGTAACACTTCACTGGGCACAATACTTAGTAATAACTCAGTTACTATTAAAGTACAAATCGTGAACAAATCATGAACAAATACTATTGCTACTTGAGATAAGATACATCACAATTCATTAACGATGAACAAATGAGATCAGTACAGTGGTACCTCAGTACTTGAATTCATTAGAACTCGAATTTCTTAAAAGTCGAACCAACCAGTTCGAAAAAAATGACCTAGAACTCGATCTGAATCTCAG
>JAODLD010000056.1:5109677-5124481 GCA_026781065.1 Mormyrops boulengeri | reverse complement strand
ACCTTAACCATAACCGTAACCCCCACCCAGCCCTAACCTTAACCATAACCGTAACCCCCACCCAGCCCTAACCTTAATCATATGTAACCAAACAAAATACAAGGCTTTTGGCATTTTTAATTTTTTAACTGCAGATTTATTAAACTGAGGTTATCTTTATGGGGACCAGAAAAATGGTCCCTATAACATCAAAATTTTGCTTAGAAAAGCATTAACATTAGACCACATGCAAATGAACAGTAAGACAATAAAAACGTACAAGAATTTCCTCCGTTCCCCAAAAAGTGACTGATAACTTGCTGGATGGCTAGATGAACACTCACCAAGGGGGCACCTCAGCCGTTCCGTGGACTCAATACATTTCACCGTCAGCTCAATGAATTAGTTTAATAGCTTAATGTATTGATTAGCCAAACACCGAATGTTATATTTACATGGGTGTAATGAACAGCTGCTGGAAATGCTGGGGTGGCTTTAGGAAAAGTTTTGAAATGTCTAACCTCACACACTTACACACCATTTAAACATCATTAAACATCATTAAACATCATTAAAGGACGTTTACAGATTACTGTATTTATTCAGTGAGTGACAGTGTAAGGCTCGATCCCTCACAAACATACTGCCAGTGCTATGAGCTCCTTAGTCAATATGATTGTAACGAATCTCTGGAGTTTCAAGCTGTCTAACTGCATATATTGACCCATTTACACACTAGAATGACCTAGCATGTGGTGCAGGGTGTCCTCTGCCTTATGCCTCATGCCGTTTTGGGTTCAGCACCTCTGTGACCCTGTACTGGATTTGCGGTATGGATAGACTGTAAATTGTGTCACCATGCCAAGGCTTCTACCAAGGAAACCATAGAAACCGGGGAAAAAAGACTTATGTGTTTTAGTCGCATTCACAGTTTGAGAATCGGGGTAGCCCCGCCTCCCTGTGAATCTCACTGGCCTCCAGGGGGGCCCTACCTGAGGGTGGGCTCCAGATGCCAGGTGTTGCACATGAACTCTCTCCAGTCAACAGTGGTATAGTTCACGGCATCCTCTCTCTCCCGGTCAGAGCTGGAAGTGGAGGATTCATCTTGGAGGGCGGTGGGGCTCTTCTGACCAGGGCGGGTGGCAAACGTCCGTGGGGCAAAGAGCGCTGCACGAGACAGAGTTTTTAATTGATAATTGAGTTTTCTGTTATTTGTCCAGAGGTTCAGATACAGAAGATAAAAATCCGGACCACGATTTTGATTCAACCGAGCAGTTGAGTACTCCGTGACTACGACTCTTTATACTCAACTGCTTGACTGAAATCTTTGTTTACTTTAGGGCCTGAAATATCCACCCCTGTATTTGACCAGGTAATCATGCGACACAATGGCCTGGAAGATGGATGAATAGATATTTCATGGGGTGGCTTGTGTGGGGCTCGTTGTGGTTACCCAAATGTGTTCTTACCTTTCTCCTTCTCCTTCAGGTAGGCTGACACCAGGTCATGTAGGAACATGATCAGCTCAGCATCCATGGTGACACATATGTGGTCCGTGAACTCCGTCACCACGCTGCACTCCACCTTGGGTCTGCTGCTGGTATCTGTGTGCGGAGAGATATTCAGATAAGACTATGATTATCAACAACCACAGAATGCTCTCCCAGAATGCCTCAGTACAACCAAAAGAAATCAACATGAGACATGGGTCTCCTGTCAAAGCTTATTTGAAGGCCAAATTTTTCTCATCAGGTGACATCTGATGTTCTTGTTTGGTCCTACCTGTGAGCAAGGGCTCAACGGGGTCCTGCACGTGGATGGACTTGAAATCAAGTTGCATCCGCGGGAGGGCAAAGATGGTTTCTGTCTCGTGGTTGTAGCTGGACGAGCCGCGGAAGCCGCTTAGCAGGCTGGAGGTCTTGGCCGCCGTGATGCTCTCGGGGGCACTGCCATCCACATTTCGCAGGAGGTTCAGCTCTGACGAAACGAAGGAACCTACTTCAGTGCCACCAAACACGAGAGCTGTCTCAGAGCATTATTTGTGGGGCTCAAAATCAAGTCAGAGTGGACAAATCTCAGGTCATCTCATCTAGCTATTCAATATGTAAATGCTGGTAAAATATTATCTAGCCAACTGTCTGTGAGACTTTATTAGGTGAGTTTCATGCGAACCCTTACAAATTCACAGTACCAGTCAAAAGTTGGGACACACCAAGCCGTGTAAAATGGAGAATGATGGTGTCACATAACATGACCTGGTCACTTGACCTAAACACAGCAGAAATGGGTCTGGAGGAGTTTGACCAGGGAGTGAATGAGTGTTTATATGGGACCTCCTTCAGGACAGCTGGAAAAGCGGCCAATGAGAGCTCAGCATATATGTGGGACCTCCTTCAGGACAGCTGGAAAAGCGGCCAATGAGAGCTCAGCATATATGTGGGACCTCCTTCAGGACAGCTGGAAAAGCGGCCAATGAGAGCTCAGCATATATGTGGGACCTCCTTCAGGACAGCTGGAAAAGCATCCCAGGAGGCCACCTCATGGAACTGGTGTAGAGGAGACAGTACGGTCAGTCGGACCCTGGGGGAATTGTGGTTAAGAGCCTTGGTCAGGGGCCAAAGGTGGGATCACTCTGCGAACCCAGGGGTTTGAACTGACAACCTTCTGAGTCGCAACCCACACAGCTGCCCCCCCCCCCCCAACAAATTATTTTTTGTCTGTTTAATATTCTTTTGGTCAGTGCATAATTCCATATATGTTATTGTATAGTTTTGATGTCTTCAGAATTATGTAGAGAATAGTATAAATAAACTTTTCAATGGGTAGGGGTGTCCAAACTTTTGAATGAACTGTAGTGCTAAATAGTTTTGTTCTGATCTAAACTGCTCCTTGTCTAGATTTGAATCCATAGTAATATTAAATAATTCCATATTTGACCATATATATTCCCCTGAGAAGGAAGTCCTATGAATGTGAATAGCTTTTGCCAAAGCTGCGAGGAGATTACTTTGGTTCACTTCTCATTTAAGGTTTCAGACCTTCATTTCTCATGGCAGTGACATAGCTGAACCATTCCTTGATGCTGGCGACCCCGTGTGGGGGGTTCTCATGTCGCCGCCGGGTGATCTTGGTGATGGTGGCCATTGGGCTCTCCAAGGCTCCACAAGGCTTGGTCACCATGGTGTTGTGGCCAAGGTGGAAATCCAGGGTCTGCACAATGTAGGTTGAGTTGTCACTGGATCCTAGAGGAGAAAAAGTGGCACAGAATTTATCCTATAACCCGACGTTTGCTACAGGAACAGCTGGGCTGACTGATCGCTTGCAAATTACACAAACTGAATTCTTTGTGCTTTCTCGCAGGAATAAGACTTACTCACAGTTGGAGGACATGCAAGGCAACAACGTACCGATAGTTCAACGACTCAATCGTGCTACCACTAATTTTATAATGTAGAAAAACTCATTTCCTGCACTTTCAGATCATTGTGAATGAAGTTCTTGCAGACTAATTATTAATGTGTACGCACCATCTTCCCATATCTTCTGAGCCTCAGTCCAGAAGGCGATGTTGGGCTCCTCTAGATGAAACAATGCCCAGGACTTAGCACGAAAGTTGGGACCATGAAAGCAGGCCAGAGTCATGTGGTTTCCATGGAGACTCATGGACCCCCCCAGCTGCACGGCATCCTCCGGTAGCGGCATCTGGAAGAGTGAGATGTGGCAGCCGGCGATGACCTTCAACACGTTGGGCCAGTGTCGATGGTGAGCCGCGTCCATGTCTGGAAGAGAGGTGCCAGTTTTGGAGATGTCAGACCAACTTGATTTAGCTGCTACCCATCTATACAACTGCTGTACAGATGAAATTCAGTTGAAGCCTGTTGTACTATATTTCAGCAAAACCGGTGCAGCTTTACAATAAGGCTGCCCTTATAAAGGGATTATGAATGGTTTATAAGCAGGTTATTAATTAGCCTGTAACACTTTGTAAATCAATACTAGACAATTATAAACAAGTTATACCACAGTTTTCTTCTTATTAATGAGTTACTACCATTTATAAGTACAATAAAGACACCCTTTGCCAAAGTGGTACCGGCAAACCTCATCAATGGTCTTCAAGAGCTAGATCCCATTTCGCCGTCTTCAATCAGCTATACAATGCCAGGGGGCCAGACCGTGTACAATGGGGTGGCCAGTCTAGACCCAATGACTTAACTGAGGTGGCAATGGAGTAAGCCAACCTAGATCCCCCTCTATATATTTTGTGAAGGGTGTCACCCTTATAAGCACCCTTATAATGATCTTGGACTGGTAGAATAGGGCGTGCTGTGAAGAAAGCTGGTGTTCCCAGAGGAAAGGTTCAATAAGACCTGTGCTAAACAAATTCTGCAGAGAGCGCTTAACGACAGGAAGTACGCTCGATGATGGGGCAGAACAAAGCAGAGATACGTACACGTCTCAGTGTTTCCCTTCTCAGCATTGGCAGCCGGGGCCTTGGGGGGCATGTAGGGGACTGGGCTCCACGTGGACAAGGCTCGCTTGCTGGTGTCAAACTGCTGCGTGAAGAACTCTTGTAGCTTCACGCCAATCTTGATGAGGTCGGGCGTGGTGGAGCGGGAGATGATCACTTGAAAGATGTCCCACTGAAGATCGCCATGGACAAAGATCTCGCTGAAGTGGAGGAGAAGAAAATCAAGGTTGAAAATGGCTTATTGTCCGAAAGTTGCAGGCATTTAAAGTTGAAGAAGAAGCTTCATCTGGTTTAACTAGTCAGTGAGGTAACGTGTGAAATATCCGGTAACCTAATGATCCAGTGACCGCCTTTGCTTCTAAAGATGCAAAGCACTTTGTAAAAGAACAACCTGATGAGTACCTTTGCTATGTGAGTACCTTCGCTACGTGTGGCCTGATGTGTACCTTCGCTACGTGTGGCCTGATGAGTACCTTCGCTACGTGTATCCTGATGAGTACCTTCGCTACGTGTGGCCATGTTGAGTACCTTCGCTACGTGTGGCCTGATGAGTACCTTCGCTACGTGTGGCCTGATGAGTACCTTCGCTACATGTGGCCTGATGAGTACCTTCGCTATGTGAGTACCTTCGCTACGTGTGGCCCGATGAGTACCTTCGCTATGTGAGTACCTTCGCTACATGTGGCCTGATGAGTACCTTTTCTCTGAGAGGCTGGTGTCCACGGTGTTGCAAAGGTTGACTTTCCACTCATCCTGCAGCTGAAGGTCAGCATTGCTGAAGACGCCCATGAGGATACTGGAGCCCATGTAGTCGACTCGAGCTTCGGTGGAGCCCATTGTCACCTGGATCTTGTGGCTGGGCTGCTGGTTGGGGTGCTCGGAGATATGAGCTGTGGAACCAAGTCCGCAGATTCAGCTCAGCTGACGTCATGCGTGATGTGGAGAGGTTGTACAGCTCGCCACAATACAGAGAATATTTACACAGCATGTGGGTAATGTTAACCAACTCTGCCTTTTACACTCTGTATCGCAAAATACCACAGCATCGATCCTTCAGGGATTTAACTCTTACCTAACAACTATACCAACATTTCTGCACAGATGATATAATATTAACACCTAACCCTACCAGTGGGATCTGTTGTTTTGGTTCCTATATTTGAGGAAAAAGTGATAAATAGAGATTTTATCTCCATTAGATCTACAGAGCATTCTGTGAGAAAAA
This sequence comes from Mormyrops boulengeri, assembly GCA_026781065.1. Taxonomy (NCBI): domain Eukaryota; kingdom Metazoa; phylum Chordata; class Actinopteri; order Osteoglossiformes; family Mormyridae; genus Mormyrops; species Mormyrops boulengeri. The sequence goes on along the minus strand of JAODLD010000056.1, from coordinate 5,118,806 downwards.
GTGAAAGGTAAGTAGGTTTGCGGTGCCCCGTGTGGCGGGAAACACAGCACACAACAAAGCATTACTTGTGCAGTACTGCGCAATACAAGGCAACAAAGTGATATATATATATATAAGGTGGGTTTTTATTTTTAGTGCTTTCCATCTCTGTAGTGCGGAGAACCCGACACCCACTGAAATGCCACTTACAGACCATCTCAAGGGTGTTCACGTCGATGTTCCCCCCCACCACGCCTCCCTTTGAATCGAGCCGGGACCTTCCCAGCCCCACGGACATGCTAATCTCCCGGTCCCTGTTGCTGCCCACGGACAGCCGGCCCTGGCTCTTCAGTCCACTGGTGGTCCACCTGGCAGGACAGAGGACTGCGATGAGCATGGAGGCCATCTCTCAGAAACACCTACATGTCAGTCACACGACTGACTGCACTTTCACAGTACGACTGGAAGCAGAACCAGTGACTAATGTGGCATTTCCCCCAGGGATCAATGATGGGATTAATCTTAAATAAGCTGTAACTCTGAGTTCTGGTTTCTTGTAGCATGAGCCACATAGTTAAGGGAAGAGTGGGATCGGTAGTGGGATTTACCGCACGTAATGTAACTGCAGTGCGCTAAGTATAACTGACGGGGGTATAATGGCTAAGATTTTCCCCAACTGAGCTGTTTCAGCATCACATGATGTGCGCAAATGTCATTTAGAGGCAACAAAGCTTACGTGTTATTCCCCATGACGTTGCTCATGTTCATTTGCACATTGAGCTGCTTGAGGTTGATGGCAAACACCACCAGTGTCTCCCACGGCGCCCCCTGCTGGGCGCCCACCTTGTTGTTCCTATTGAAGGAAGGCGTGGCGACCTTGGTGACGGAATCTGCAATGCACACACAGGGGGGGGCTTTGCACGGGTCCCATCAGTGACTTTACATTTTACATTTGTTTAGTTGTCCTGCATTGACTGATTTGGTTATGTATGTACTCAGCGTGCCACTGAAATCCTCTGGTCAGGTTCTGCCCTGACAGAGACAATAATAATAATGTGGATGGAACGCTCGGAAATGCTTTACAATGCACAAGAAGCTGGAAATAAAATGTTGCAATTTGCCCCTTAAGATAGCTGAAACATCATGGAGGACTGTGGGAAGCGACATGTATATATTTATAGGTATGTGCATTTTGTTTAATAAAAGACATTATATCATTTCTGTCGCTTCACCTTCGGTCACCACAGTAACTGATTGCGAAGGTCTCCCCTCTTTGCTGCTCTTTATTACAGGCCACAGATTTGTCCAAAACCTACTGAAAAGTACTTTTGGCAAAGATGGCAGCCCACCTCTTCTAGGCACAGAGGAGTCCGAGACGCTGCGGGAGCGGGCGGCGGCGGGGGATTTGAGGTGGGCCAGCGGCCCGGGAGACATGTTGCTGGAATGTTCCCCGAACACGCTCGGCGACTGAGGCATGTGCTGGAAGGAGCACGACTGGTTGGCTTGGTCCCAGGTCCGCCAGTAGGCCTTCCGTGTGGATTCTGGCGACAGGTGCTGGGCCACGTTCTCTACAGATTCGGGCGTGGCCGGGCCTGATGCTGGCCGTAACAGGAAGGGAAGACACATTCCTGTAACCAGTCTCTCCGATGGATCCCTGCAGTGCTGGCTTTGTTACAGAGATGCTACACTCCCTTAGTTCTTAGCTGTCTTCCTTCAACCTCTCATATGATATGAATACTTGTGGTTGTGTCCAGCAATTAGGAACGCGGACCGATGGCAGTGAGCGCTGGGTTCCTCACCTGGCAGGTTGATGGTCTGGTCTCCCAGGAAGAGGCGGCGTGCAATGCTCCGACGATACCAAGCCCGGGGAAAGGCTAGTATCTCACTCAGCCTCCTCATGTCATATTTGAAGGAGGCGGAGCCAATATCACACACAGCTGTGGAAGAATGGTAAGTGTTGAGTGTTTGGGATGTTTCAAAGAACAAGGACATGCCAGGGACCAACCCGTGAATACCAACAGATTCACACTTTCAATGAAGTTATATCACATGTCAAACTAGACCATCAATATTAAATTCGGCCATGGGTTGGGAAGTTGAATACCAATTTGATATGTGTGGGTACCTGAGATGTTAATGAGAGTGGCATCCATTTTCCCCCCTTTGCAGGGGACAAAGCTCTCGATGAAAGTGAGCCCTCCAGTGCGGCGCATCCTGGACAGACTGACCTTCACAAACTCCAGGTTGATACTGAGGGAATCTTTTCTTCCTGTCACTGAGGAGGGTTCCTCATCCACTGAGCCTGAATGGGAGGGGGGAACAGCCAACGATGGCACCAAACCTGCATCCAATGGGCTTCAACAGTTCAGACACAGCACTCTAGATGTGAGAAACTATCCACCAGAACCAGGAGCCCAAATGTAAGGTCGGTACTGAACCCCCCCTAGTAACCATAGCCACATATGACCACAACTATTATTTTAAATAAGTACAGCTTATTGATTATCGACAAGAAGGTTGTCATCATCTACTCTATATCTACTTTATATCTAGTCTATATCTACTCTTTATCTTGTCACCTAAACCATCTACATCAGTCAACCACCATCAACATAATAGCCCCAGTGCCTCCACCAATTACGTCACGCTTTCCAGTAATCTTAAAAACATGACTCTCTTCATTAGGCAGATCAGACCCTACCCAAGGGTCCCGGGGGTCGGCCGGTGACTGTCGATTTCTGCTTGCCAGCCCCATACGGATGGAATACGTAGAGCGAGAAGTCGGACATGCAGGCTGTGAAGCTGAGACCAGAGGAATTGCTGGGGGGCCCTGTCAAGTCCGACTGGCTACTGCTGTGTCTGCTTCTGCCTAGGGGGCTGCCCAACCCTGGAGAGGAGGCTAGGAAGGATGCACTCTCATCAAGTCATGTACACTTCAGACATTTCAGCACTTGTGACCAAGTATTTCGAAATTTCAGTAAAGTGTGACAGAGTTTTGAATGCAAATTTAGGCTTTCAAAACTTACAGTGCGTAGCATCACTATATATTGTCAATTAGCTGCTAGTAATAATCACTTAATATCACAACCGGTGGGTTTTAAAATTCCTTTCTCCTGTGACTAGCTTGGTTAAGGACAGCTAGGTGCCCAGGAAGGGTGAGGTTCCTACCCTTGGTAGTGGAGACTTTGAGGACACTGTGGGTGAGTGGGGACCCCGACGGGGTTGGGTGGGGTCCCTCAGGCAGGTGAACAGAGCCAGGCAGCTCCAGCTCACCACGATTGGACGAGAAGACCAGGTCAAGGGATGGTAGCTTCAGCATGCATTCCACCCTTGACATAGGCAGGCAGCTGAAGCGGATCTGAGAAGGCTGGTTGAATATAGGAAGAAGAGGAGTATTACCATGACAATCTGACATACAACACTGGTAAGGTTGGAAACCTGCCCACTGTGTTAATCATCATGGTTTACAGTGCTAACAATCACTTACAAACGTGGAAAATATGCATTATAAAGGTCACTGAAAATGTGAGGGATTCAGAATGAGATGCTCTGGGAGCATGAGAACCTGTACTCGGACGTAAACTACAACGTCGACCGGGAAAGAGGAGTAGGCTGATGTTGAGGAGGACACCAGCGAAGTGGTCGATTCCTCCAGGGCATCCACTGGCTCAAAAGGGCCAACATCTTCGTCTTGAGAGTTCATGGCTAATGGGGTGAGAAATTGTGGTTATATTCATTAAAATATCTCATACTTCTCCAAATGTTACTGAAATCCAACCAGTTCATCCATCTATATTCCAGATGCTTATTCTGCTCGGGGGTCATGGATGATGTCTTCTGGTGGCCAACATTAAGCACACGACGTCTTTGCTGGGCGTTGCAGGTTCATACCAGTATAGCTCCTCTCCACAGGCGTGATGGGGATAGTTTCCAAGGCCTTCTCCAAGAAGTCCAGCAGGCAGGGGCTGATCACCATCTCCTCAGGCAGCGTCTGCAGGGCCACCCATGCGTACAGCTTGGCCGTCTTCATACCTCCACTGCCTTTACCTTTGGCTGCAAGCAAGCTCGCCATCAGAACAGAGATCACACTTGCCACGTGTCCAATATGTGCTGATAACAAAGGGCTTATAAGACTGACAAGACCCAAAGGCCGATCCTCAGCTTTTAACACCGTCTGATGTATCCGCAGCAGGTGGGCTAGTAACAGCCATGTGCAGCACTGTGCAAAAGTCTTAGGCAGTCAAAAATAAAATGCTGTTTGACCCTCGGGGATTTATCCCACGGGCGGGATAAAGCAGAAATTTCGCCAAACCGTTTAAATAACTCTGCGAGTTTTTGTCATATAAACATTTAACAAGCACACTCAGAAACCTTGGACGGTCTACTTTTCCAATATATATAGGTAGAAACTAAATATATTTTTACAGCTTTGTGATACGAATAAAAAGAACAAGAGTGAGTGACTCAAGCATCTGAATCTCGAAGCAGATCGGAATGGCCGCCCACTTGCAAATGGCGCTATTCACATGATAACGACATGATAATCTGACAGCAAACTACTACAGGTGTGGGGACACCTATCTCATCCATATTCATTGTGTAGGCCACGAACTTTGGAAAAAAAAGAGTGTCACTCCAAAGTTCTAACACTTTAGTAATCAAAGCACATAACATTTCAGAATGTCTCATTCACCTATGGGTAGCCAGCCCCTGTGTCTATAAGCTCAAAAGTCTTGGCTAGAAATGTTTATATTGTGAATTTTTACAATTTCTCAGCATGTCTGAAAATAGGCAACTTGAAAAGTATATGTTTAAAGTTGATTTTAACAAAAAATAGAATAATAACATTGTAAATGGTCTCAGATTTTTGGTTCTGAGTTTGTGCTGAATAAAGGCATATGTAACACTTTGGGATAAATATTTTTTAGACAGGTGAAATATTTTAAAATGTCAAGGCATGTCAGACTACCCTGAAAGTGGCTGAGAGGCCTCAGACTCCAGAGGGTTAAATGATAATCGTGTTTGTGTAAAACTATGGTATTAAGCCTGTCAAAGTGTCAACTTGGCCATTTGAAGACTTCTGGGAAAATTATCCCGGTATTTGCATCAACCATGTCAGCCAGGTAGTTTTTGATTCGGCCACTAACACACCTCGTATTCAATATCTCATTAACTTTTTTAACTAATTAAATTAATTAATCGGGTGAATTGGTGGAGAAATTTAATAAATACATGTAATGGCTGAGGTGTCCTGGAAGAGAGATTTGCTGAAATGGTCTTCATCTAGCTATCCAACAAGATGTCAGTAACTTTTTGGAGAACAGAATTTTTTCTAGTTTTTATTGTGTTACTCTTCATTTACCTAGGTTCTAATGCTAAATTGTGTTTTTGTTCTGAGCAAAAGTGCACTTACTATCCAGATAAATAGCTTGGAACATTTCTTTTGACTGCCTAAGATTTTTGCACAGTACAGGTGTACCTCGTACAACGTCCGTCCAAACAACGTCCATTCACGTTAACATCCATAGCCCATAAGGATCTAACAATGGGATGTAGTGGACACAATCGGGCTCAGAACATGCAAGAGTATCATGTGTGCGTTTCTGTGTGCATTACGCACAACACAAGCAAGTCACGCCTGTAAACAAAGCCCTGTGAATTTACTCATTACCTGGCCTTAATCGGCACATGTTCACGCAACGTCCAAGTCACATATCAACCAGCTTCCCAGAACGTAACATGGACGTTAAGTGAGGTACACCTGCACTGCACGAATACCACACACACGCTAAAAACATGCAGGTATTAGGGGCTGCGTGAGAGAACACACGCAATGCACAATGAGGGTTACCAGTACCTGACGGAATTGCTGGGGCGGGGGGAGGAAGGAGCGTATTAGTCTTGCTTTGGGCTGGACTGGGAGGACTGGGAGGACTGGGAGCGCTGCTATCTTTCATACCATACAGCTTGGACTCTTTCGACAGTGTCCTTGGCAGAGAGGATCCACGGGAGGCGTTTGGCGATTCTGTCTTCAGCATCTTTGAATTGTAGTGCAGCTGCATCCGAACAAAGAGTTGTGTCAGTGACACTCTGTCTCACAGAGCAAAGGGTTAGTTTTTCTCATAGAGTTGATATGACTTAGCAGTAGTCCTGAAACGATGCACCAAGAACACACTGTTTTTAGGTCACATGTACACTGGCTTTCCTTTTCATATATGGAACTGATAGTGAAAGATCACCCACGGGGGGGATGTTGACTGGGTTACGGGGGGAGGCGTGTAATGTCAGGGGACGAACCCCCACAAACACCAGCTGCCTATTCTTTAGCTACCTGGCAACCCCAGGCAGAGCGCCAGTCTAGAACCTTAGAACCTGAGAACCCCTCTGCAGACCCAACTCCTGTCTTCTTGACCCTGCCTGTTTTGACTTTTTGATACCAAAATGACTCTCTTCTGGGCGTGTTTCTCCCCTCCCTTTAGTTAAACCCTTAGAAAGAACCAGTCTTCCCATCCCCTACCACATCGATCTTGTCAGCATCCAGACCGGGCCAGCTTTACACACCCACCTTTACATCCACTCCGGGGATGTAGAAGACGGTGTTCTCGGAGTCCGTGGATTTAGTCTGCAGAGAAGAAGCACCCTTCTTGCCAGCCAGCAGGTGGACGGTGGAGGTGCAGGCTGGCTGAAGCTTCTTCTTCTTCGGTGGAGATTCGTGATCCAGACTCCTTAGATTTCGGTCACAGCTTCTGTCAAACAAGAGCCATTGTTATTAAACCAACAATGTACAGTGCTCACAGGAACATTTGGGACGCTTACACGATTCAGTATAAATATTGCAAATTTATTGGTTTTATTACAAAAATTATTGCATCATTCGTTCGTTGACATATTAGCAAACATATAGTGCCCCGGAACTGAGGACTGATGGCATTACAACCAGTGGTTTTAAGTAAAACATTTCAAGTAGTAATAAAATGAAGCCAAATTAAAATTCTGAAAGAGCTGTTCCAAGTTAAAAAGATCATTTACAAGGAATTTCAAGCAGTTCTGGCTGCTTTTTCATTCGTAACACATTTCCAACGACAATAAACACCAAACATTTATGTTTAACATCCCTTTGGAAGCCAGTGCCTACAACTGCAATTTAAAGTAAATTTATAGCAAAACGGCAAAAACAGAACAGAATGAGTCAGAAACTTAAACTTAATAACACTTAATAAAATGAAAATGTCTGAACGGAAAATATGTGCAGATATGTCAAACATTGCTTGTCAATGGACATTTATGGAACCAATAAATTTGCAACATTTTTACAGAATTAAGCAGCGTCCCAAGACTTTCTGCGAGCACAGTACATTCTACTGCTGTTTATTCTTTGTCCAAGGTGCTGCCAAAGACCATTGTCCTCAACACTGGCCGTCAGACGTAGAGCCCAGACGTAGAGCATGCTCACCTGCGGAAGGAGACCTCATCGTGCTCGGGCTGGGCCGTGGTGGGGTGCAGCACACACTTTCCGCTGTCGATCTCCACGCGGATGTCCAGCTCAAAGTCAATGTTCCGTTCTGTGGCAGAGCTCATCACGCTCCGGTTGGTGGGCGTTCCTGGCCAGCGCTCGCTGAACAGCTGGCTCACTGCCGCAAAGCCGGACGACTTTTTACGGGACGGCTGTCTGCGGAGTGCAGTCACATGATCAGCTCCGCTTGGGTCACTGCATCGTGTCGTCCAGTTGATAAAGCGATCATTCACAGTGAAAAAATATATAGGCGACACTTTAACTAACAATCATATTAATTTTGGTCTTACAAGCACATTAGCCACTTTATTTGTAGACGTAGTTTTTAGTTACGTTTACATATCATTACATACCTTTTATAAACTGTAGCTAAACCATATAACTAAAGCAAAGTCATTCAATGTTACAAAATAGCACTAAAGGGCTTGACAAAACAAAATCATAGATTACAGGACTGACAGGAAGTAAAACTGATCGTTATTAATAAATCCAGGGATTAATAAATCCAAGGATTGACAGAACTGGTGCGCAAGTACATAATCGCCTTATGAAGCGATATGCATGGCAATTTTTTGCGGTAGCAGAGAAAATGTGTAATTATTTTACGTGCATTTCATACCACAAGTGAAGAATGCAGCAGGTGTAAAAAAGTTGAAAGGTAATTTCGTGTCATAGCAGCGCAAATGTACGTAAACTTAAGAATTTATTTTACTTCCTATGACAGGAAATTGCTGCACATACTTTGCAAACCAGTTACGGGCATCCCAGAATAAATCCAAAGCACAGTAGGGTGACCAAGGCGCTGCTCCTAATTACGGCCCCCTCCAGGGATGGAGTACTCACAAGGGCCTCCTGTAGAAGCAGGTCTGCTTCTCTCTGTCGAACTCCTCCTCCTTGTCGGAGTCGGTGGAGGAGGAAGAGGCGCTGTCGTCATGCCTGTTATCCTCGGGCTGGAATGGAAGGCTGGGTGAGAAGACAGCGGGGGTGCTGGCAGCGCTGAACACGGAATGTGTGCCATCGCTAATGGGCGAAAAATGAGGATGGGGCGGCCCGTCGATGGTGACTGACAACAGGTCCATTTCGGACTCCTCTGGAAACTTAGGGGTGGCATGAAAAAGATGCAAAAGGCAGAGTTATGAAGCGATCGATGGTCAATGAGTCTCTCTCTAGCAGATATCAGCCATCTTTGGGATGCCAGCTCCATATCATCTCAATGAAAGCTTCAGGTGAAGCTGTGTCTACAGCTGCCAATTCAAGTATATGTAAAATATACGGCACACCATTAAAGATGACCAAGTATAGTATATTGCCCGTGGATAACAACATTCATAACTACAGTGAACCATGGAACTCTGCATTTGGGAGAAACACCCAGACATATACAAACATTAACAAAATATGCAGCAGCCTGGCAACGTTTGGATGATATCTGCTATGAGAAGCTGAATAATGAACAAATGGATAAATATGTAGATTAATAAATCATTCTTTCCCAAGCGGATGAGCCCACATGCGGATGTCAGTGGATCGTACTTCTGAGCAGGAGTATGAGCACGGCTGTGACGTTTTGGAGGAGATCAGGCCCCGTCACCGTGAGGAGCATACGGCTATGACGTTTTGGAGGAGATCAGGCCCCG
>JAODLD010000056.1:5099561-5109577 GCA_026781065.1 Mormyrops boulengeri | reverse complement strand
ATACGGCTATGACGTTTTGGAGGAGATCAGGCCCCGTCACCGTGAGGAGCATACGGCTATGACGTTTTGGAGGAGATCAGGCCCGTCACCGTGAGGAGCATACGGCTATGACGTTTTGGAGGAGATCAGGCCCCGTCACCGTGAGGAGTATACGGCTGTGACGTTTTTGTCAAAAATTTGACATCTCTGCTGGACTTGCAGATCCCTTAAAACAGCGGTCTCTGCTTTTCAGGCTCACCAGAAGAGTCATGCAAAATCAAAATATCAAGGCAATTTGTGATGGCACACTGGTCACATGCAGTTCTGCAAATGTGCAAACTGTTTGGACTTATCTGGATTTGTGCATAGCTCCTGAAATGGGTACCTGATCGTCGTCTATGTTATCATAGTAAAAAAGGAGTCAGATTTAACTCGCACATTTTACCTTTACTGAACAAATAGTTTAAACAATCAAGATAACTAATGGACAACGTATGTGAACCCATATATTTAGTAGCTAGTGCAGTCTCTCTTACTGAAAATCACCTCAGTCAAATGCTTTCTGTAGCTGAGCATTCTGTGGCTAGGTCATTTCCATAATTGAGCCATATTTGAATGGAACTGAATTCTGTTGCGAAAAGCAAGTAACCAAAATTGTGTGTGTGTGTGTGTGTGTGTGTTAATATGGCAAGGCAGGCAAAACTTACGCCTGATTAAATAGAACATCTGACTCCAATTAACCTCTTTTAAATAAATTTATCCTATGAGATTCACATACTTTTTCCATCAACCATCTTGGTTGTTTAAACTATTTAATAAACATATATCAATGTAAAATGCGGCAAAATACTTCAATAGTGCCTCGGCATCTACCAAATGATAGAGGCATGGATTACATTCTGACTATGTGAACACAAGCATGTAAATGTATCAAGTGCGATACAATGCGGTGCCTTCACATTCTTCTACTTTGACTTTGCATTTTGAAAGCGGAGGCGTAGCGGATTCCAGCCCAGCCCACCATGTTAGTCGGCTCGCTTGCTTGCTAGGTTAATTTTCACTTGTGTGCCATTTTCAAAAATACCTTGAAAACCAGCTCTTCCGGGCTGACAGGCTGGTTTGGTGCATCCAAAACTAGATTATCAACCTTTGTCCAAAATAGAATAAAATTGCTGCAATTAGGCTTAAACATGCAAATTAATCACTCAGCCGAGGGAGACGTGATCAGGCAGACTGATGTGAATTTCTGGCAGAAGAGGCGCTTAAATTAAAATTTAAATATGTTTTAAAACTGCTGAAACAAACCAGATAAATCTGGGTCACTATAGTACTGTGGTGTCAGACTGGATGATCATGCACAAACTACAGCATTTTTAGTGCCGTATTAGATGTATTACGGTTATCTGGTATTAGGGTTAGATGCAATACTTTTGCACATGGGCAGTGTATCTCGTGACAGGAAAAGTGCACGTCAAGCTTGAGAATAAACTACATTTATTCATCAGACGCAAAATCTAAGGCATGTTGCCAAGTTCCTCCGGCACCCAGCAGGCGTGAGGCGCCTCTTTCTGGTATTACTTCTAAGCAGGTGTTGCAGACTTTAATCCATGATCTTACAGGTCAAACATACAGAAACCCCATGTCAGATATAGTTATGCAATTATATTCTTAACGTTTCCCAAGTTCTGCTCTTATTAAGCCAAATCTATAACCGTAATTTGAACGCAAACGCTACATGGCTATTCGAAACATTTTTATGGAAACCATTAACATGATGCGCCGCCAGTACGTTTTTCCTTTTTCCAGTCTAACAAGGTCTATGACATGTTTCAGTCTGTGTTTAAATAGCAACTTCGAAATGAAACTCCTATTGTCTAGATGCCTTTCTCTTCTTCTCTCACCTGAGAACTTTCTAGAACACCCACAAATACCCTAGAATGGTAATTTCTTGTTTCAGGTCTTAACTGTCAACAAGTTGCCAATTAGTTTGAGTAAAGGACTGCAGTATTTGTTTTACCACTATGGATACAGGGCGAGAACAAAGGAGACCATGTGACCAAAGCCACACAACTTCGGACAGACAAATATTTCAAAACTCTCAGCTGGCGTTTGGTACCGTGTCCTGGATGTTGAAGGTGACCCGTGGACCTGGGGACGAGGCGTCCACCCGGATGTCTGGAAGGTCATCCACATCTCCTATTCTGGAGCTGAGGAACCAAAGAAGGGTAGATTTGATGCTCTCTCCAGGCTACTTCGTAATGAGCACTCATAGTTGATAACAATATCCCAGATTACCTCGCCCTTTCCATCTTCTTCAAAGGGGGCCTCCCAGTGGTGGAAATGCTCTTTGATCGGTTACTTGGCTTGTACCCCAGACCCCATTTGTCTTTCAGAGATGCAGCCTGCAGACCATCAGATTGGTGAGATAGATCTCTGCACAGTTTCTCTCATAATGGCCTTTTATTTTGTGCTTTTACAAGCTAAAACCAGCAAACACAGTCAGGCGTGCACAAGTCCCCTTAGGAGCTCTGGAAAATTGTCTCGCATCACATTAGATAACAAGCACTAACATAGTGGAATCGATTTGTACATCTGCTTCTTACATTTACCAAATATTTGTTTTACACTTTTGAACCAAAAGCCCACAATCAAGACAATTTATTTTCAATTAGTGATTTGCACAAAAGGACTGGATTTTCCGCTGAAATCAGCCAGGCTACACAGCATATCCTCCTGTATCTTCAGCGGCCAGTTAACCTTTAGCAGCGAGCTAGAAGCACCCACTGTGATGTCTGATCCACCATCTCTCACCCTCATGCTGGATCTTCGCAGCTTCTTCCTCACGTCCCTCCTGATGTCGTTCACCGCCACTGACTCCAGCTGCTGGTAACGCTGGATTTCCTGGTTAATGGTGCCCTCGCTCGCCCCCAACTTCCTGAACAGGGGGGTAAGTAAACAACAAACGTTCGCAAGATCAAAAACATTTCTCACAGAGACAAAACTCAAGGCGACTGTGGTCTACACACTTACTTGAGGTCGTCGATGACCTTGGCCTGCTCATTGAGCTCCCTGATGTCCACGAGCCTCTTGGTCATCTTGCGTCCTCGTGCATCACCGATCTGGTTCCCCAGAGCGGCCTGCCGCCTGTAATCGACGGGTTCCTGTATGGACAGTTATAACGGCTGTGTATATAGCAGTCAGACTATGTTCCTGTGGCGTTTCTTGAGAATGGGATGTATGTCCAGGCGACACGTGTGTAATAGCGCGCTCAGGTCTTATTACATATGCCATCCAATCACAAGCAAACGTACAATCGCATCAACGACATCATCACTCCAGAAGCAGATCAGAGATGATTACGCCTGACTTCTGAAGGATTGTGCTTCAAAACTGCTGGACATGGGAAATTATTCATTTGATTCTATCATTTTATACTATACTGCAAATTTGTGTTTTGGGGGGGCAAACTAACCCCTGTATTTCCTAACAGGATATCTCCCCGTCTCATGAGTCCTCCACATCCTTCCGTACTGACTTTGTTTATTTATCCAGAACAGCTGACCGGCCCGGTGCCACGTGCCCCTCAGAGAGTTCTTATTATTTAGCCCCCCCCCCACGGTATATGCCTAGAGGTTTTTTACCTCCCCCATTTTTGTCTTCTGGCTGTTTAACATTAGTGACTTTTGAAATTCATCACATGATCTACATCTGCTTATAACCTGCCATAATGTTTAGGCTAATTTTGATCAAATCTACTATGTCAATTTTTGTGCTCTCTTTGGTTACCAGATTCGTAACTGTACTTCGGACACAGACTCAAAACCACAGCCTGTCGTTAACTGTAGGGTTTTTAAAGGTGGGGGCTATATTTCATACAGAGGGGCCAATGATATGGTTTGAATCAGTGAGAGACAGGGAAGTGGCATGCTGGCGGCCAATCAGCTCTCAGCTCTGGCCAGTGCCCCTGTGGCCCGGCCCCTGGACACACCCATGCGGGATTACTGACCGTGTGAACAGGGGGGAACATGCCATCCGCCTCGTCCTCATCCGACAGGTCGGCCATGTTGACAGAGCTGAGATCGGCAATATCGTCCACTTCCTCTTCTCCGGTCAGGGAAGTGAGCGTGTTCCCCAGGGCGTTGAGGCGTTTGCCGATGTTGGGGTCCATGTGGACGTCAATGCCGCACATCTTCCACAGGACGTTCAGCGTCCAGGTACCCGCGCTGCTGCTCTCTACAGGCCGACAGGCAGAATGACATCATGCAAGAAAGCAGACGCATGTGCACACACTCACCACAGACACGTCTAGTGTTCCTGTCTTTACAGGGACTTTCCACTGACTAAGCGTTTTAAAAAAAGTCACTCCACAAGGTCTATTTTTAAAGGTTTACTATAATTTACAGACACACCTACACATGCATTCTCAGCACACAGATTAGCCTCCCACATACATCACTCGTGGGAAACTAAAGCGATGCACTCCCCACCCCCCCACGCAAACACCGCACTACTCAGCGCACCTGCTGATGCCTGGCCTGTAGTTCTGGAGCAAACTTCATATGTGCCATCTGGAACCACACCTAGGTAACACAAAAATCACAAATACCACCTGCATCTTTAACAGGAAGGGGAAGGAGGCACACGGATTAACTTCTGTAATCTGATAAATCACGGATTAACTTCTGTAATCTGATAAATCACGGATTTACTTCTGTAATCTGATAAATCATGGATTAACCTCTGTAAAATGATAAATTATAGCTTCACTGCTGTAATCTGATAAGTCACAGATTAACCGCTGTAACCCGATAAATCACAGATTAACCTCTGTAATATGATAAATTTTAGCTTTGCTGCTGTAATCTGATAAATCACAGATTAACCGCTGTAACCCGATAAGTCACGGATTAACCTCTGTAATATGATAAATTATAGCTTCACTGCTATAATCTGATAATTCACGGATTCACGTCTGTAATCTGATAAATCATAGATTCATGGCTGTAGTCTGCTAAATTATATCTTAGCTGCTGTAATCTGATCTACAGTCAAACTGGTGTGATATACGAACTTATATACGAACATATCAGTGACGTTGGTTTGTCGTGATAATAGACATTGGAGAATTAGTCATCAAATCTAGAGAATAGCGGCGGTTTAAGAGCAGTGGCTCGACAACTTACACGCATTCATTACAAGGTCTCCCCTCACTTCGGGCTTCCAGTCGTCCCAGGACGTCTCGAAGCCTTCTGCGAAGCGGATGCAGAAGTTCTTGAAGTGGCCCTTGCTGACCAACGATTCCGAGGAGCAGGCAGTGATGAGCGTGCTCTCGATGGTCAGCACCAGGGCTGAACCAGTGTCGAAGTCTACGCTGTGATTGGCCTGGAGAGGTGGGCGGGGCACACAAAACAGCAGCCAGCCAATGGGGTCAGACTCCATTTTACTAATAATAAATCCTTGTAAAGGCACACAAAATATTATTTTATTATTAAAATAATTAATTATCATGCTATAAATTAATGGTTATCAGTTTAGCATTAGCGTTATCAAATTAAGCTTTGGAGTTAGCGGATTAGCGGTTATCGAAGCTAACTTTTCAGTCAGCTATGCCCATCACTGATGTCTACAGACAAGTTGTGTGCTACTTTTTTGACATAATCTTCCATCCTAAAGAATTCTTGGCAAGAATCTCTTCCAGTGCTGAAGCATGAACATGGGATGTAAGGTGGCTCAGTGGGTGGCACTGTTGTTTCATATCTTTAGAGCTGGACCTAATCATACCTCTGCTCTGTGTGAAGTCTGCATGTTCTCCACATTTGGGCCATATCATTGTTTTATTTTAAGGCACTTTGTATAGTTTTTTCACATGGTTTTGTTAACATGAGAATTAAACATTTATTGTACTTTGTTGTTTTAGTCCAGGGGTGTCAGACTCCAGTCCTGGGGGGCTGGAACCCTGCACGTTTTTGGGTTTCCCCTCATTTAACACACCAGATTCAACTCCTTGTGCTAATTACCACGCTGCTCTTCAGCTGAATCATTTGTGGTGGAACAGGGAAAGAACTAAGCTACACAGGGCTCCGGCCCCCCAGGACTGGAGTTTGACACCCCTGTTTTAGTCTTCTTGAATTCAAATAAATTCCACTGGAATGTTTCACTATACTGAAAATATTGATCATGTACTATTGAATGGAACTGAATCGTATCACAGTAACATTTTAGATATCGGCAGATATCGAATCGCTGCATTGCAAAATCAAAATCCAACCATATTGTGGCAAAGCTTAGGATTTATACCCCTAATCCAGGTACTCAGATTTGCTAGCATGGTCCAAATATCTAGGCTATCTGAGATCTCTAAATCAGTCAGAGTTTCTGATTGCATATGTGTGTTAATGTGCTCTGCTGTCCTGTCCAGGTTGTACCCAGCATTGTATGTAATGCTGCCCAGGACAGTCTCCAGGCCCCCAGGTTGAAGATTAGTGGATGGAGGGTCAATTAATCTGCTTCACACCATGTCATTACTGATCCATGGCTGCATGTCCAATAAAGTTTCTACTCTGCTCTAACCAGCAAACAGACCGATACTCCTTCAATTTTTTGTCTGGAAGACCTTACAACTGCGAATTTCAATTACAGATTACCCATGTAGCATTGCATCAAACTGGGGTTAGCATCCAGGCGTGGGTAGTCACCTGAGAGGTGCTGGTGATGGGTAGGCATATTCCCAGGTCGTTGACAGTGAGCTGCAGGAAAAGGGTGCTGAAGGCCTGGGCAGAGGTCTGCTGGATGCCAGGCAGCTTGTCCACCACCTCCCTGGTGGCCACGTGGATGTCCTTGTTCAGTGCCAGTCGCTGCTCGTTCCAGTTGTCGTATGCAGCCTTATAGTTTAGCCAGAAGAGCACGGCTACGACAAGAAGAAACAAATACGGCTCTATCTTAGCACAAGTGCTTTAAAGCAGTGTTTGGCAACCCAGGTCCTTAGGGACCCCCAGATGGTCCACGTTTTTGCTCCCTCCCAGCTCCTTGTCAAACAGTCCACATTTCAAAGAAGTGGACTGTCTGGGGTCCTCAAGGACCAGGTTGAGAAACACTGCTTTTCAAGCTCTGTAGTCACGGTTGGGATGCTTATGAGATCAAAGGCCCATGGCTAAAAGTGAATGGGTCAGGGAGTGAATGTTTAGGAATACAGCTGGGGGGGGGGTTGGAAAGGCACGGGACTTCTGGTCACTGACCTCGGTCGAATGCCACAGGCTGGGCAAACACAATCGGTCGATTTAAGGTGATGAGCACGGCCTCCTTGTCTGAGGAGCCACTGATCTCCTCCTGCAGGGCATTCCGCAGGCCGATCCGCGTCCGGAAGTACGCCACCTGGTGGAAGTCCGAGCCGGCTTCCTCGTACACCTGATCAGAATATCGGCAGTGCGTCAAATGCTATCAGGTATGCTACAGACCCACGGACAGAAAATTATAGGCCTGGAAAGTCAGAACGTCCACGCCTGGAACTACCAAGTAAGAGAAACCTGAAAACAGTCAGCACAGAGGTGACATTTACAGTAGGTATGCTTACCTGGTGCTTGACGATCTGGCCCAGCGCGAGATTGAGGTCCACCTGGCACTTCCCAAAGAGCTTGAGGTAGCTGCTACTGCCAGGTTGGGCCTTGCTCTGAATGCGGTTGGAGAGCTCCAATTCGATCAGGCCTGTCTCAAAGCGGACCGCCCGCATAGAGGGGGTGGTGGCTGTCATTTGGATCCCCTGGGAAGAGAGGAGAGGTATAGAGTGCTTCTTAGTTACAGCTAAAGGCATCCATGCACTGGCATACCGTGTCTGGTTATACATACTTTAAACATCAGGTTGAGTGAGTACAGGAGGATCTTGGGTTTGTCGCCCTCCGTTGAAACGTCATGCTCGTTCCACAGGGGAATGGGCTGCTCTCCACCTGCCAGAAAGAATCATACAATAAACCCTCACCAGGTCCCATGATTCTCACGTTCTCATAAATCAGAAAATGTTGCCCACAGCAACCATAGATCTTCACTCCAGAAATTAAACATGACAAAACAATAACGTAAACGCAAATGCACAAATGTGGAAATTTTGGCCAATACTAATAACCTCATTTCTGTCCAATATCCCCGATCCAGATGACTGATGATTGGTATCCGGATACTCATGTAGTCAAACTGATGTCAGTCACATTATTGCTAGAGATCTAGTAAATGTGATTATAAATCACCTCATATAATGCAGGCAGGGAGACATCAGCAAAGTAGCACCAAAATGGGAGATTGCAGTGAGGTTATAAGTGTGAAGGAACGGACGAAATCCCTTGTTCTCCACTGAGATAAATGGCTGATTGTCCAATGCAATGTCTCCATTATTTTGCAGTTTCATATTTAGTGGAGTTGCTGATAACTTCAAATATCAACTTAATAACTTTGCATATAGACTAAAGTCTAAAGTATTGGCCAGAAATATCGACCAAGACTGACACATTGGACCAACGGCAATATGTTAACCAATATATCATGGATGTTGGTTTGGAATTTGGAGCAACCTGAGACTTTCTGGATGACTTCATTCACTTCCTTCATGAAGACCTTCTGCAAGAATACCAGGTGGTTGAGAAGATCGGTGGTCAGGTTGTGCTCAAATGAGCCGATCTGTGGGACGAACAGGTGAATTGCATATTAGCCCCTCAAACAATGAGACCAGAAGGGTTGTGCAAGAAAACAATATATGTCAATCTAATGGATTGTAAGTGAAAGGGTACATCGTCCTTACCTCTGCCTCACAGCGGAGATAGTTGCCCTGGAGATAATTGCCCTGCTTGGCAGGGCAATCATCAGCTGCCCAGGACTGGTCCAGATGGCTTTCCCGCTCCTCCATGATGTACTCCCCAGACATAGTGACCGGTGGCAGGGTGAGGGTGGCTGAGGAAGGGATGGTGGACATGTCCACTGGGGACACCTTGGACACAAACCTCAGTTTGTGGATTGGCAGCTCGAACGTGAACCGCGTCTGGGCACCTACACCAAAAGACACGACTGGGTGTATAAAATACGACTGGGTGTATAAAATAGGTCCACATTTTTGGCAGTCAGAGGAGCTGGACATCTCACACACATCTGGACTACAAGGACCCACTTAGACCTCAAAACACCGTCCTCAGTGAAGCAGCCAGGAAATGTCACAGTATGGTAAAATCTGTATTTCCGCAGCCCAAATTTCATTGTGGTCAAATTAATTTTTACTTTGAACCGGCGACCTTCCCATCGCAGGCACAGTGTTCTGACCCGCTGAGCCACGCCCAGATCAGCCTTCAAGCAGCAGCGGAGGACACGCACCGGTCATGCCGTGGCTCTTCATACGGCCCATCTTGTACTCGGCCTTGAGCGACGGCAGCAGTGCGGCCCCGATGCTGATGCCGTCCAGCAGGGCGCTGAATTTCAGCACTATGGGCTTCTTCTCCAGCCCCTCGGGTAGTTGGGGGAACTCGTTGGCCTCCACTGGTGTCTGGTTCATGCTGGACGACGTCCGGTCTGATTGCTGGGGGGTGGATGTGTCCTCCCGGTTGGGCGGCGGCCTTGTGGGGGGGCATGGAATAGGGCAGCAATGTCAATGCACAGGACTCGCTTTTAAATGACACATCACAATGTCTACACCTCAGCAAATGTAATTCAGACTGCCCTACCATGGTTCTGTTATCTGCACTGCCCTCTGGCCTGCACCACTGTCTACATGCACTGGCCTGCACCACTGTCTACTCTGTATGATCTGTCCTGTGTCATTGTTATTGTGTATTGTTGTGCATTGTTTTTATTTTACTTATTTTACAGTATTCATTGTTAAGTGTTTATAGTTCAAGTGTTCTTTGTTCTAGTTGGCTATGCTCTAAAATAGGGATGGGCAATCTTATCTGCAAAGGGCCGGGGTGTATGCAGGTTTCTGGGGTAACCTTTAGGTCAGGGGTGGGCAATCTTATCCACAAAGGGCCGGTGTGTGTGCAGGTTTTTGGGGTAACCTTTAGGTCAGG